>CAJNDV010032440.1:12196-22529 GCA_905221635.1 Symbiodinium sp. CCMP2456 | reverse complement strand
CAGCACTACTACTAATAATAACAATACTGCCAATATAATAGCATCATGATTGACAATAGAAGTGTTAAGCATAAGAATAAATAATCTTAATTAAAAGCCACAACACAATAACAATCAAATCCTGGCATCTATGAGGAATGCATGCACAAGGAATTTTACTGACAATTACAATCCCTGCCGATGTTTTCGCATCTGAGGTTGCCAAAGTGTTGCCAAGACATTTGCAGGGATCAAATTTCTCCAAAATTCCTAAAATCCTGGCATCCATGGGGAGCGCGGGGGGCAAGGAATTTTGGGGAAATTTGATACCTGCCGATGTATGCGCATCCGAGGTTGCTAAAGTGCTGCCAGGCTCGAATTTCCCAAAAATCCTGAAGCCTGAAGCGCGAAAACATTGGCAGGCATCAAAGTTCAGCAAAATTCCTAAACTGCTGGCATCTATGGGGATGCGGTGTGTGTGTGTGTGTGTGTGTGTTTACACCTGGTACGTAATACATGTATTTCTATATGTGCATGCATACATCCGTACATGCATTCATGCATACACAAAAACACACATCTACATACATAAATAAATATATATATATATATATATATGTATGTATGTATGTATGTATGTATGTATGTATGTATGTATGTATGTATGTGTATATACACATACATACACATACATAGCGACATGCAGACATATATGCACACAGCACTGTTTGTATGATGGCATGCCCCACTACTGTGTTCTTCTAGTATGTCCAGAGTTGCAAGGGTTCTGCATGAGCTTGTATGGCTCGGGGTCAGATGGTTTCTGGCCCCTGTGCTGCGTTGGTGGTTTTAGCATTTGGGGTTGAAGGATAAGGGCTCAGTGCAGAGGATGCGTTTCATGTTTAGGGATTGGTACTTCGGGCCTGAGGGTATAAGGCCGCTGTTTCGGGATTGGGGTTTCTAGCGTTTAGAGTTCAGACGTTGGGTGTTGTTGAACCCGAGTCCTAGAGCGGAAACTATGCAGAAGAGCTCTTCAGAAGCAAAGGGTTGCACTTACCCAAGGTCTTCAAGCCTCAAGCCAGCAAGCGTTGAACCCCGAGCCCTAAACCCTAAACCCTGAACCTCGATTGTGAACCTTGGGCGCTCAAGCTCAGTTTCCCCAACTCTAGACCGCCTAAACCCTAAACCTAAATCCTAAAGCCTTGAAGGGTTGAGGGCCAACTCTGGAGCCTGACCCCAAACCTGAAACTGAAAGCCGAAGCGCCAAGATGTGGACTACCTAAACATGTGTAAACCGCAAACACCCCCAAACAGTAAGAACAGAAACTACTCCTAGCAGCTCATGTTGTTGAAGCATTGGTATCCCCTTGCCCTGAAGCTTCGAGTTTAGAGTTTAGGGACATGGCGAAATGGGAGTATAGCAAGCCTCGCCCAAGTGTATGGCCCCCTGGGCTTCGGCGAAACCGTAAAGCATGTAACCTAAACCCGAAACCCTAAACCCTAATACCCTAAACCCCTAACCCCTCAATCCCTGAACCCGAAACCGTAAAGCCCAAGCTCCAAAGTCTGAAGCCGACAATCCCTATCCTCTCGTGCTGGCCAGGCTTCTGAAGCTTAAAGCGCCCTCCAGTGAGCCCGGAGCGTTCTTGGGGCAGAAGATTCGGTGAATTACCCCTTCTAGAACCCTTGAATCAAGAACACCGATATGTCAACGCTTATAGGGGTAATTGTGGTTCTCTTGAAGCTTCGGGTATCGAGGAAAACGAAAAGAGAGCTTCAAAACTGTTGGGAGCTGAGTTTGGGGTTACGGGTGTAGTTCGGTATTGCGTGGGCTTAAGGTGAAGGTTGAAAAGTGCACGAATGCTCGCTCGCCAGGGGCATGGCCCTTCGACCCAACAAAGCTCTACCCCTCAAGCCTGAACCTTATGCAGCTAACCTGTCATGTTAGCCTAAGCCCTAAACCCTAAACCCTAAACCCTAAACCCTAAACCCTAAACCCAAAGCCCCTTATTGAGACTCCGAAGCCAAACTATCAACCCTGAAGCCAAAACCTAAAACCGATTCCTCAAACTCAGAAGGCTAAGGGTTTAGGGTTTAGGGTTTAGGGTAAAGCCTAAATTCGAAACCCCAAATTTCGGGAAGTGGGTCCTGCAAAGTGCCCCGGGCTGAATCGAGAGCTTCCCACGTGTACAGTAATTCAAAGCCCTGTGTGGTGGGACGCAGAGGCACGCTGCACGTTCCCGAGGGGCTCCACGACTCCGTAAGTAAGGGAAGATACCCCGAATGATGCTATAGCTCAAGATATTTCCTGAAGTTAAGGAGTATGCCTCACATCATACCTTTACATCTAATATAGGTGCCAAAATAATTTCCTATGTGATTTTGTGGGTTCCTTATTATAATTATAGTATAATGGGCCCCAAAACCCTATTCTAATTATTAAGGCCCCTATACTAAAGATATATTACATCATAAACCCTAAACCCTAAACCCTAAACCAAAATCGAGAATTCACTTCTAACGAGATATCGTGGAGTCCTCGGGTCTTCAGTTCAGGGGTGACTGGCTGAGCTTTCTCAGGTCGGCTTGCCTGGAGATCAGCTCTGGCGACCTGGGTTTGGGGTATCAAGAAAACGTTTAGGGTTCACGGTTTTAGGGTTTCAGGGTTTAGGGTTTAGGGTTTTAGGGCCTAGCTTCGGGTTTCGGGTTCAGGGTCTATAGGGCTTAGGGTTTATCGGGGTTCGGGTTTAGGGTTTCGGGTTCCGGGTCTAGGGCCTCGGGTTTACAGGGTTTCGGGTTTAGGGTTAGGGTCTAGGGCTTCGGGTTTATAGGGTTTCGGGTTTCGGGTTTTGGGTTCACGGTCTAGGGCTTCGGGTTTATAGGGTTTCGGGTTTGGGAACCGGGCAATGACAACCCTAAGCCCTGAACTCGATGAGATCCCCCAGACTAACAAGACCCCGGATCCCAAACTGACTCTCTAGACGCAGAGGGATGGCATCGGGGTAAAGGCCAGGCCGACCTAGAGATCTGCGAAGCTTCTGTGGATTTCGCGATGCTTTCAGAAAAACATGTTTTTCGACATGAAGGTTCCCTGATAGAAGAGATTTCAATTGAGGCTGTCTTAAGATTAGAACAACGTCATGTTGTCACACTTGTCGGTTGAACACGCAGTCAGGATTTGCAACATGCCTCACCCTTCTCATCGCTTTCCTTGGGATTCTGCAGCTACACGGGGGTCCCTTACATTCATACTGCCTTAACTATCTGCCGATCTAGCTGCCGACCTCCCTCTCGCTCTATCTATCTATCTATCTATCTATCTATCTATCTACCTTTATTTCTTTCTTTCTTTCTATCGTTCTATATTTCTGTCTATCTTTATTTCTGTCTTGCTATCTTTCTATATTTCTATCTATCGCTCTTTCTGTCCTTCTATATTTCTATCTTTCTATCTTTCTACCTATCTATCCATCTTTCTATCTTTCTATCTTTCTATCTATCTATCTTTCTATCTTTCTATATGTATATCTATCTTTCTTTCTATCTTTCTATCTTTCTATCTATCTATCAGTCTATCTATGATCCAAACGAAAGCCCAGTGCAACTGCCTAGGCCTGGGCCGACGGCTTTCTCCGAATCGGTCGGACCCTTCATGTTTTTGAGCGGCTTTAGTTTAGGGTTTAGGGTTTAGTGTTTACGGGAAGTTTGGTTTAGGTCTTCTTGCGGGGTTTGCGGCTTTTGATGATCGATGGGTTGGTTTTAGGTTGCAGGCTTTCGGGTTACACGCTGTCAGGCCGGATTTGCGCTTAAAAAAAGCTTGTGGATCTCGAGTGTGGGTTTAGCATTTAACATAGAGCCATCAATATTTACCAAGGTTATTCCTTAGGGTTCCTTGTTGTAACTACTATATGATACAAGACCCGAAACCCCAATTCTACTTATGAAGGCCCATACATCAAGGTCGTTTCAGGCTTCAGGTTCAGGTCTGCTTTGCTTCGAGGCTTCTCAGAGCTCCTGTAGGCCTAGGGCTCTTACAGGCCACTATAGGCCAACTCGGGTGACGCTTACATAATCGGTTGGAATGAATCTACAAGGCCTGTAGTTATGACAACCCCAAAGTTGACCTTGAACTTGACAAGAAGCCTTTGTAATGATTGCTGTGCTCCTGGAGTGTCCGTAGGAATGTCGGTTGAGTAAAGCAGGGCCAGTCGGCTCGGTTTCTCGTTGCCGCTTGTGGGCCTGGCAGAAGGTCTCCAAGTTTCGGGTTTGTCGGCTTTCTGGCTGGTTTAGGTTTTCTGAGGGCAGAAACACTCCAGAAAAGAAGCCCATAAGACTCCAACCACTTTAAAGAAGCCCCGAAGACCCCACTCCCGACCCCTCCTCTCAGGGCAGCAGCAGCAGACGTCGCCTGCAGCCGCTCGCAAGGAGGCGGAGAAGTTCGTCGACGAGCTGTGCGCCGGCACAATTTGATTTGGGAGTTGCAGAAACTAGGGGACCCAAGGGTAAACCCCATGATTTCTGAGGGCAAGTTAAAACTAGATAGTATACGATAAGACATCCTCATGTGCTCCATGGGAAATAGACTCTTACACCCTAAACCCTAAACCCTAAACCACAGTTGCTGCCCCCTCTTCTACCAGTGATGTGTTGGTTGGTGCTGGTGGTATTGTCGGTGATGTGGACGACGTGGTTGGGGAGAGTGTTGTCTTTACGGTCCCTGAATATCCAACTGATGAAGATCTTGGAGGAACAAACATTATTACTACGGTTCTTGAAAACCCACCTGGTGATCTTCCTTGAGTTCCTCCTCCTGGACTTCTTCCTCCGAACCATCCAGATGTTCCTCTCACGTTTCCTTCTACGCCAGTGGAGGATGCAATGGACCGGGACTCTCCTGCGGATGAACATGGCTGTGCTTGATGTCTCTGAGTATGGCGAGTTCATGTTTGAATATGTGGTCTGTGCGATTCGGGGGCTTCCTGTGGCGCTCTCGTTCTCTTTGGCATCATCGTTGGGTGGTGATCCTTGTTGTCTGGAACTGGCCTTCTTGAACGACTACTTCATCTTTGGCGTCTTCGTTGGGATGGTCTTGTTTCACCACCACAAGTGTGTGCTGCGGCAGACGTAAATGTCATCACACTTTAAAACAAAACCCTAAACCAAAACCCTAAGACCCTAAACCCTAACCCTAAACCCTGAGACCCTAAACCGTTAACCATGGGCGGCCGACGAGAGCAAGCCTTCAGTATTTAGTGCATGGGGTCTGGCGGTTCAGAGTTTAGGGTCCTGGGTTTAGGGTTTAGGGTTTAGGGTTTAGGGGAGGTTCAAGCTATATCTCAAATATCGAATCATCAGTACCTTAAGGACCGCTGATGCGGAAGTTTCAGGCATCTTGATATCTTTCATGCAGACTTCCGGTGCTGTTGGTCTCCAGACCAAGGATTTAGGGTGTAGGGTGACTTTAGGGTTTGAGGCCTCATTCTTGATGATGACCATAGCGATGATCCTGATGGTGGCTGGTTCTTGCCGTGAAGAGGGTTGCCATCATGATGATGGCGTTGATGGTGACGTTGGTTCTGACTGTGACGCCGCATCTTATGCCAGTGCTGACGACGATGATGAGGCCATGGCGATGGCGATGACCCTGGTAGCGTCAAGGTGACATGCATGCTGATGACATTTACCTAAGAACAGTACTCACGACAATGCTTACGACGGTTGTGGTGATGATGAGGGTGGTGACGATGGTAATTATATAGTTTATGATATCCTATGTCAACTGTAACCCCAAAAAATCCTTGAATATGAACACGGCGAAGCATGTGTGTCATCATATTCGGCGTCGTCAAGTCCCAAACTTAACCGTAAACCCTAAACTTGGCCCTAAACTGCCCTAAACCCCCACAGCCTAAACCCTAAACGCCTAAATCCTAAACCCTAAACCCCTAAAATCTAGGAGCCTAAGTCCTAAACCCTAACCCCCTAAAGCTCTAGGAAACTGCAAGTCTTGAGGTAAACCCTAAACCCTAAACCCAAGTCTTGAGGTATGGACATGGCAGGAAGCCCGTCTTGATGAAGCCGGTCAACACCACGAGCAAGCCGCCGCATCCTCAGTCGCCTTAGGGGGGCTTTAAGGGTTCCTTGACAGTAAGGGTTTAGAGGTTTGGGGTTTAGGGGTTTGGGGTTTAGGGGTTTCGGGTTTAGGGTTTAGGGTTTAAGTGTTTAGGGGTTTAAGGTTTATAGGGTTAGGGGTTTGGGGTTTAGTTTAGGGTTTGGGGTTTGGGGTTCTGGGGTTTAAAGTTTGGGGTTTGGGGCTTAGAGGTTTAGGGTTTAGGGGTTCGCAAAACGGTTCTTGCAAGGGCTTTCGGGTTGGGTTTTTGGTTTCGGGCTCCTACGGGTTAGGAGTTGGGGCTTTGGCTTAAGGGTTTCGGCAGCCCACGAGTCGGAGCTTTGAGGTTTTAGGGTAGGGGCATCCTGCAGCTTACGGCCCACAAGAAGAAGGGGTTTTGGGGAGTATGGTACTACGGAGCTGCGTAGTTACTCGAAAACGTCCGTATATATGATCCCACATTATCGTATACTACACATCATCCCGGAAACTTCTAGGCGAATTGCCAAGGGCCTGATCTTAGACGATCCTAAGCCACCTCTGAGCTGCAAGAATAAGCAGACCGCATTGTGAAGATGCGCCAAAGATCACCCTAAGCTTCCAGGGACGTTTCTTTTGTACTTTGGCATAAGAGTGGCTCCTACAGGCTGTGGCCTTGAACCCTAAGCCCTAAACGCCAAACCCCACATCCCAGACCGTTGGCCCTAATCCCTAGACATGCCAGGTTTCGAACAACTCGAGCTGGTGTGGTGTCGAGTTTCGTCGGTGGCAACGAAGAGTTCCCGGAGGAGTCGCTAAAGAAGCTGATATCGCCCGCACGTTTGTCGAGCGGTCTTCCCTTAGACCAAGGTTTAGGTTGTACGGTTTAGGTTTTGAGTGGTTATCGGTTTCTTTAGACAACATGTTCCAGGTTTCCCACAAGAGGAGCTAGCTATATGGGTCTAGGGGCCTGGGCGTACCCCCAACTCCGTTGCCAGCCGTATAAACGTTGTAAAGTATAGCTTTCTCAGCAGCCAACCCTAAACCCTCAACCCTAAACCCCTAAACCCTAAACCAGCTGTGTATCTGCTGGGTTTCGCGGTCCTTGTGCGCTCTGGCTCGCTTTTTCTTTAATAGCTGCAGGCCTCGGTCTCCAGGTAGTGCCAACCCCGATTCAGAGTAACGGCGCGTGCTGCAAAGACCTGTTACAGTTCTGAGGATACTCACAATTTAGGGTTTAGGGTTTAGGGTTTACGAAGATTGCAAACATTAAACCCTATAAATCCCAAGCCCTAAGCCGCAATAACTTTTCTGGTGGCCTGGTCCCGTCCTCGTATCAGTTGCCGTCGTGCTCGTGGTTGCTGTTGGGGGTTCAAGGATTAGGGTTTAGGGTTTATAGGGTTTAGGGCTTATTGTTTGGGGTTTAGGGTGTATATAGGGTTTAGGGTTTAGGGTTTGGGGTTTGGGGTTCAGGGTAGGTGGTCGGGCTCGGATGTTGGATTGGAGCTTCGGGATCTGACTTTCAGATTCAGGCTCAGGGTTTGGAGTTTAGGCGTTGGCAGGTCGAATGTCAAACCTGGTTTAGGCACGGTTTAGGTCGGTTTAGGGTTTAGGTCTGGGGGGAGTTCAGGGTTTAGGGTTTAATGCAGGGGCCTCAATACTTAGAATAGGGATTGGGGGTATAGTATACTAGAATTAGAACAAGGAACCCCCTAAAACCCTATTCTAATTTATAAAAGGCCCCTACATTCCGACCCTTAAACCCTCAACCCGAAATTTAAATCTTAAGCCCTAAACCCCAAACCCTGTTCTAATTTACAAAAGACCCCTACATTCCGACCCGCAGCGCGAGCCTGCGACTCCTGGATGTAGATTCCTAGCTGCAGGACACCGGCTTTGCCATTGGGCCTGTTCGATGGCGATCTCCTCAGTTAAAGGGAACTACAGGTGGGGAGTTTAGGGTTTTGTAGGGCTTCTATAAGGCTGCCATAAGGTATTTAGACCTTCTATAAGGCACCTATAACGGTAACTACCTCCCTGAAAATGTCCTAGACTCAGACCATACCCCAAGGCAAAGCGGATGTGTTTGGTAGAAACCCCTGGAAACCGTAGTGAACCTCCGGTACAGATCACTTAAGACCCAAGAATGGCCCTGACAAAGCCCCCTTTAGACCCCGATTTGCCCAAACCTCAACTCCTGAAGCCCTACGGAAATCAAAACCCCTGAACCCTAAACCCCTAAACCCTAAACCAACATTTCAGCAGCTTTCCGGGCGATGCTGAGCTTCGGGTGAACCGCGAAAACTCCCAACAGTCAACCGTAAATCCTGAACCCTGCGCCGCTAAACCCTAATCCCTAAACCCTAAACCCTAAGCCCTAAACCCTAAACCCTAAACCAATTTCGCTTCCCCCGAGGCCCTCAGTATGCATGAGATGTATGTCGGGTTGAGCTGTAGCCCCCTCCCCCACAACAACAGCACATGACCCCGTAGTTACAGGCTCATAGCCCTTGCAAGCCGCAAGGTGCAACCCTCAACCGTAAACCCTAAAAACAATCCCGCAGAGGGATTGTGGGACGTACGCAGGGGTCTTCGCATCAGGGGACGCAGTAACTAGCTGCATAACATAACTATGGTTCCTGTTGCCATGACTCCAATGAAAGTACCTACACCCTAAACCCCCATGATCCCGCGAAAAAATACTAGGGCTCGCGGTTCGGAGATTCCGAGGGTTTTTTCTTGGGATGTCTTCAGACCTACATCCTATAACCCCTGAAGCCTACCCTAAACCCTAAAGACGTAAGTCGGAAAAACCCTAAAGACCTAACTCCTAAGCCCTAAAGACCTAAACCCTGAACCCTCCAGACTTGAGTCCTAAATCCGAAAGTCCCTAAGGACCTAAACCCTAAAGACCTAAACCGTAAACCCTAAAGACCCACACCCCAAATGATCTAAATTAGGTCCCTTCTAGGGCCCCTTGAAGGGATCTACAAGAGTTTCTATCAGGGCTTTGTAAGGGTAGTTCTCTGAATCAGGGTTCGTTTTAGGGTTCCTTAAAGGGATCTAGAAGGGCTCTAGAAGGGTAGTTCTCTAAATTCGGGTCGCTTTGGGGGTTCCTTCAAGGGATCTACAAGGACTCCTGTAAGGGCAGTTCTCTAAATTAGGGTCCCTTTTAGGGTCTTTTTTTTGGAAAAGAGATCCTAATTAAAAAAAACTACCCACATGTATGAACCTGGAGCTGTTTGTCCAAGGGATGCCATCCGCTTCGACAACGTCGGCTTCTCCGTCGAAGGCCGGTCTTCGATGCATCGGAACCAGACCATCTGTTCACCGGGTTTACAAAGTGGGCAGGCTTCGATTTCTTGGGGGCACTAGGTCTTGCTTTTAGGATGCGAAGCTTGGGATTGTATAAGGCTGCAGGATTTTTGATTGAGACCAAGAGCGCGACCTTGAATGATTGTAGTACCCTGCAGGGAAGAGATCAGGTTCAGGGAGCAGGAAGCCTAAGTAGCTTGAGCACACATTTGTTGCTGGCGATTCTGCTTCCAAGCATGAACCCTGCACTGTTGAAAACCCCAACCCAACATTCTGAAACCTAATACTCCTATAGTCGATCCCCTGATTCAAGATCCTAAACCCTAAACCCGAACCCCTAATGCCTTCAAGGAGCCCTTGCATACAGGAAGCCTCCGCAACTCCAAAGTTCCCTGTGTCTTCCTTGAGAGGTTCGCAGGCTTTGGCTATGGGCCACTACCATTTCCGAGGCCAGAATCGGAGCAGCTTCAGAAAAGTTTTTGTTAGGGTTTAGTTGTTTTTTGGGTTTTAGGGTTTAGGATTGAGGGTCTGTCTTGTTTCGGATATATAGCTGTTTTTTGTTTTTTTTTCGGGTTTATAGTGTGTTTCTTGCTTATGGGTCTAGGTTTAGGCGGGTTTCAGCCGCGCTCATCCTGGCGATGTTGAGGCTGTTTGGGGTGGCGGTTTCATAGGTACCTATAGTCTCCTTTGTAGTTCCTTTGTTTGGTTTAACCAATTCTATATTAAGGATCCCCAAAGGTAACCCCAAAAAGGAACTACAATGGAGACTATATACCCCTAAACCCTAAACCCTAAACCCTAAACCCTAAACTAAGGATCCCAAAAGGAACTACAATGGAGACTATAGGTAGGACCCAACGGCGGGAGGACTGCGGGGTGCTGAGCGCTTTCCTTGGTGAGAAATGGCGTCAGCCTGGAGGTTGCAAGTTCGGGTTCAGGGTTTAGGGTTTA
>CAJNDV010032440.1:0-12122 GCA_905221635.1 Symbiodinium sp. CCMP2456 | reverse complement strand
GGTTTAGGGTTTAGGGTTAAGTTGGCGCCTAACCCCAAGCCTGAAGCCAGAAACCCTAGATGCTCAGGCTTGATTCCAGGGGTTCTTGGAGGGGGGTTGCCAGCCGTAAATCGACGAACCTTGAAGCCGTGGGCTCTCAATTCCTGGAGCCATGAAGAACCCTGTCAGCCCTTAACTGCCCTTGACTCCAAGCCGAGCCGACCTTGGATGCTAAGCACCCCGCCCCAAACCCCGTCGTTGTGTTCGATCAATCTTTGAGTCTGGCAGTCCTGCGAGAATCTGATTCACTCCACTGGCTTCAGGTTCTGTAGATCCTACCGGGGCCTTCATGAAGCTCGGGGGGGCACAGATACAGCCTCACACTCGCTACACAGAGAATCCTTGTTGAATGACTCTGAAGAAGATGTCGTCGGGAGCCCTCCAAAGTCGGAAGCTGTTGTTCAGAAGGCTCGGGTTGATGCAGGGGCCTAAATAATTACCTCTACTAGTGTGGGGATATTGTAATTATAGCATGGTCCATGGGCCCCAAACTATAGTACATGTTGGTCTTCTGTCAGCTAGCTAGCAGCTAGCTGCCAGATTCCTTCACCGGGAACGAGAGTGCGCTGGAATACACTTTCGGCTACTTCCGGGACGAAGACGGGAAGTTGCGCCAGCAGCTGAGAGCCTTAGATCCTGATCCCCAGGCAAAGACTCCCAAAATGTAAAGCCCGACCCATAGGCCCCATAGTAGTTCCTTTTGGGGGTTCATATTTAGAATCCTATAAGGTAATCCCAAAAAGGAACTACTATGGGGCCTATGGGTAGCCCCAAAGGTCTGTTTTTGGGGGCACAAGTAAGACTGACGGTCATGATCAGAAGGGGCACTTTGGTTGTCAACTGTTAAAGGGTGTTGGATTAGCGAAGCTCCCAAACCCTGAACCCCAAATCCTTCCTAAACCCTTTTCGAACCCTTTGTAGAACACTTCTAGAGCCCATATGGTTCTTCGGTGTCGCCGGATTAAAGATTCGGAGCAGATGATCGCATGATCGCGGGTGCTTAGAAAGACCGCCTCACCTGAACAATTGCGACAGCCTCAAGCTGGCCCCTCAAAGGTTTAGGGTTTAGGGTTTAGTCGCCAAGCCATGAACCCTGAACCCTTACCCCTATAACCCCTAAACCCTTTAAAGCATCAGCTACAAACCCAACCACGACTTCCCGAATTGTTACCCGGATGGGCCGGATGGGCATTTCAAGCGGCTTCCCTTCACTGCACACCATGGGGCTGCGGAGAAGTGCATCCTTCGCTAAAGGGATCCGAAGTGCACAAGAATACGAAGAATGTAGGAACTATTATCATGGGTTGGGCAAGTATCCCCCATGCAATTACTTAGAACCTTTTGGATTCGTGCATCCATAGCTCAGCTATCTGCTGCAGTATGCATCTGCTATCAGTATGATGGCGTGAGGTTCTTTCATATGAGACTAAAACGATTTCTGATATGTAGTAATATGACCATGTTTCAGGGCTTGGCCTATTTTGGAGAGTAGGATTTAGATTCTTGTGCTATACTTCAGATGATATAGTGTAGCACAGTATGGTACAGCATAGTAGAGTAGAATAGAGTGGAGTAGAATAGGGTGTAGTGAAGTATAGTGTAGAATACGTAATATAGTATAATGGAGTATAGTGTAGTTTAGCATGGTATGGTATAGTATCGTATAGTCTGTTCTCCCTATATGCAACTGAGGGTTATTGCATGGACCAGTGTGCAGCGTGCTTACCAGCTGCAGTACTGTACACATACACATATACACACACGCACAGAGACACGAACTAACTCCTGAACTTACCCTAATCTACGCCAGACTCTAAGTAGTCTTATAATCTTTGGACTTTACCCAAAGGCCCCATAGTAGTTCCTTTTTGGGGTACATATTTAGAATCCTACAAGGGAATCCCAAAAAGGAACTACTATGGGGCCTATGGGTAGACTAATCCCTTACGATCCGCATCCGAGACGGACGCCTAGGCATCAACTTTCACTTTGCCTCGGCTCCGTGCGCCGTGTACATGAAAGAGCTCCTATTGGGTCCAGGGTTTCGGGTTTAGATGAACCAGCTCCTATTGGGTTTAGGGTTTCAGGGTGTAGGGCTTTTGGGGTTTTTTGGGGCTCAAGCTCTCTGGCTTTAGACCTTCGGATTTAAGGGTTTGTTGGACCTAGAAATCCTTGCTCTAACGACTGATTCCTGAAGTAGTGCTTGCTAAGGTTGCTATCCTTGCTGTTGTTGCTTGCCATCTACTGTCATCGACCTGATTACGATCATCACTAACGACAAAGCCATTCTAGCTCATGCTCTTGTTATTGTTATGACACGGAATGCGCTGTTGTTGCGAAGTAGTCACTGCCGTCAGTGCCTGTGTATGCCACACGCCTGGGACAGCATCGGTTGCAAGTAGTTTGGGGGACATTGGTAGGGTTCAGGAGTTTATCGGTTCAGGGATCAGGGTTTTCTGACTGCAGGCTTCGCTGTACGTATACTTTCTGTCTCCCCCCTCCCCCCGCCGGGATGTCTTTACAGTCCTGGTTCCAAAGTCTGGCGCTTTTTGGTTTAGGCTTTCGGGTGACTGTCGCTGCAGCTTGAGGTTGCTCTGTGAGGGTCTAGGGCCTAGGGTTCATGTTGGTTTAGGGTTTACAGGGTTTAGAGTTTAGGGGGCCATTAATGGGTTTAGGGTTTAGGGTTTAGGGTTTAGGGTTTAAAGTCGCGATGCTGAACTCTGTTCCGATCACTGCACGCGCCAGCTTACACTCCGAGAAGCTTGGTGCAGAGTGCTTGGGGCTCGCAGTCCGCATGATGCGACCTAGACAGATCTTCCTTGAAGCAAGAGAAAACGGATCTGTCACTCCTACATGCCAGCTCAACATGTTACAGAGGGGTCGAGCTGCTTAGTTTCTCTCCAGGAAAGCACTTCAAGGCCGCGTCCTAGTTATAAACCCCTGTTCTAGCAATTAAGCCTCTACATTATTCCAGAGCTTCCGCCATTGAGATGATAATAGTAAGAATCTTGTTATCATGGTAATACTACTAATAGTAGCAATGATATTAATCATGGTAATACTGTAATACTACTCATAGTAGTAATGATATAAACAAGCATCCCCGCAACAGGAGCTTGAAGCCCCGAGTCAGACTTGCCTCCCCAGAAACCCAGATAGTTTGAGCAGGCTACAGTCTCTTCGATATGGGGTAGTTCTCTAAAATAG
Source organism: Symbiodinium sp. CCMP2456 (assembly GCA_905221635.1). Classification (NCBI taxonomy): domain Eukaryota; class Dinophyceae; order Suessiales; family Symbiodiniaceae; genus Symbiodinium; species Symbiodinium sp. CCMP2456. The sequence goes on along the minus strand of CAJNDV010032440.1, from coordinate 8,876 downwards.
GGTCCTTTTTAGGGTCCATATTATAAGGGTGCCGTACTATATTGGGGACCCAAAAAGGGACCCTAATTCAGAGAACTACCCATATACGCATCCAGATGGAAATAGAAAGCAGGGCAGACGATGCTCTAACTCAAACAGACAAGTTCTAAACTTGATCCTACACTATAAACCTTAAACCCTACGCCATACAATTTCTAAACCCTAAACCCTAAACCCTTTCTAAACTATTAATTCTAAACCCGTAGGGCTCCTGTGAAGGTACAGGAACCATAGCAACCAGCGCGGGGCCTCAGAGAAGCCTCGCCATTCTATTTTTTAAAGGTTTAGGTGGGTTTAGGGTTTTGGGTTTTGGGTTTTGGGTTTAGGTGGGTTTAGAGTTTAGGGCTCAGGATTTTGGGTTTAGGGTTGGCCCTAAACCATCAGGGGGCTAGTAATTCGCTCCGACAGGGCGAGAGACTAGTCTCGGCCTCTCTTCGGCCTCGGTTCGATCTCTTTCCGGGCGTGTTTTTCCAGGGGGTGTGTGGGAAGCTGAAATTACCCTAACCCCCCAGGTACCTACTATATAGGGCCCTAGGGGCTCTAGTACCCTATATAATAGGTACCTGGGGGGTTAGGGTTACACCCCACAATACGGAGCCATCGTTTTTAAGACTTCCCCAGCTTGCGGAAGCCCGAGAGACGCAGAAAGTTCACGGTCCGAAAGCAGCAGGGTCATGGGTTCTCTAGTGCTGCTAGGCTCAAGACAGCAAGTGCATCATCATCCATCCATGGCGAAACCAAGCACCGTGATGACGCCATTCGTTGTTATCATCCTCGTGTTAATGATGGTGGCCAGGGTACTCAGCAAACGCCCCTCTACATGAAGAAGCCCTATTCGGGCAGACGAACCCTAGATTCTTCTTCGCAGAGGTTTGAGGTTCGTTCCTTTCGGGAGGACAGGACGAATTACCGTTGCTCCTGAATACGAGGATGCACCGAATGAACTTCATGTGACACTAAGAACCAACTCGGACGATATCACCGCGGAGCAGGTGAAAGCAGCTCTGAAGGCCAGGTACAGACCTTAACCCGATAGCACTTGTCTATTCCTACTAATACTGTTAACATTGTCATTATTTTTTTGCACGATGATCGTTTCATTCTTATTACTCTATTTTCTGATGATGACTATATAGAAACTACCGGCCACCCCCCCAGCAACCAGTGTCAAGGCTCTTGAAGGTTTCGGATGTTTGCAGACATGTACGGGCTTAGGGGGTTCAGCTACTTGAGGGTTCAGGGTTTAGGTTCTTAGGACGATTCCCGTTAAGGGGTTATAGATTTAGTGTTTGTTCTCATTAGGGGTTTAGGTTTAGGGTTTGTCTGGGCGTAGGTTCCTCTAAACCCTAAACCTGACAATCATTGGCGTACCGACGCTTTGGGTTTGTAGACTTTCGGCCGCGAGAAGATTCCTACTCAACAGCTGGAAGGTCAGGTTCTGTATAGGCTCTTGGACATGATACATGGAGGATCGAAGTATTTGCTTCTTTCTCTTCCTCTCTCTCTCTCTCTCCCGCTCTCTCTCTCTCTCTCTCTATGTATATATAGTTATATATTGCAAATATTCTCTATAATATATATATATATATAGTTATATTGCACATCTTACAGCTCAAGGACTGCCTGGATTCAGGGATGTGGGAGACTTTCAGTTCAAGGCACTGAGGTTTCGACAGACTTTGGACGAGTCGTGTTTGCAGTCTTTAGTGCGTCACCTGTCCTCTTCAGGCGCGTTTGGGCTGAAGAGCCTGGGCTTGGGCCTGAAATGCTTGAGGGATCCATAAATTCTGACAGCGTCAACGTCTACATTCCGTTCAGCAGCTTAGGCTGCGATGTTAGACTCCTTTCGGCATCCCTGCATATCTTGGCAGGGACCATTCTGCAAGTTGCAAGGACCCACGGCCATGGTGAGGCGGTTTAACGTGACCCAACAACCTAAATTAAAATACATCAAACCAAGATAAGACCCCTGGGGCCCATGCACCCAACAATTATACTTTGGCCTTAAAGTAGGTTTATGTTCGGTATTTTGCTGCCAAAATATATGCTATTTGGGCACATGCAGTCTTAGGGAAACTTGAGGCCGGGGCAAGGTATTGAGGCGAATGCTTTTGAGGTTTCACACGCGGGCTTTAACCTTCGCTAGGTGCCGAACGCTCTCGAGGCAGCTGCAAGCGATGTTTGGATTGCCCCACGTACACGTAGACCAAGATAAACTGCAGCGGGGGTTTGAGAAAGTGGATCATTTTCCCTATGGGACAACCCTAAGCCCTAAACCCTAAACCCTGAACCCTAAACCCTAAACGCTGAACCCTAAACCCTAAACCGGACAGACCTTCGGTGACACCATCGTTGACATCGGCAAGTACTACGCCAAAGGGTGCGGCACTCGTCGCTTCAAGCGGTTCCCGAGCCTCTTTGAGCAGGCTCTGCCTCTCATCTTGAAGACTGCAAGAAGGGTCTCTGAAGAAAGGTGTATATAATTGTACAGATAATAAGAGTAATCATACTAATTATAATAGTAATATAAATATAAATAAATATATATATATATATATATATACATAAAACTGTTCGATAATATGACAGTAATAATAAGAATAATGATAATAGTAAGGGCTTGTGATACGGGATACTAAAGGCTTGCGTTTCTAGCTGGTCCGGGATGATCTGATCGATCTTGTTCATCAGTAATTCTGAAACTGAGGGTTGAGGGGTTAGGGTTTGATGGAAAACATGCAAGTGAGCGTGCATTGTCTTTAAGGTTTCACTTTAAGGTTCAAGGAGTGCCCCCCCTCCATCAAACCAAGAGCTTTGCAGCAAGGCACAGACACGTTCCTGTCCTGCACCCCAACATCTGAGCCCTGAAATACCCTAACCTCCCAGGTACCTACTATATAGGGCCCCAGGGTCTCTAGTGCCCTATATAGTAGGTACCTGGGGGGTTAGGGATAGATAAAGCTTTTTCTCGTGGCAAAATATCTACGCCTGGTGTCTCAAGACATAATAGTTAATAGTAATTCACAACTTGGCCGCTGAAGCTCTGCAAAAGTCCGTCTTGCCTTGTGACAACCACATTTCCCCAAACTACATTCTAACCCAGGCCCTATAGCCTTATGAGCCCGGATTTCAAGATCCGACACTAAGACCTTCAAGAGCTTGTGGTTCATGGCCATAGAGTGTCCTTGCAAGTGTCTCTTACGGCTCCCACGTCCGGAGGTGATGCTATGCAACTACGGAGACCCGCTGAGGAGCTTTCAGCACCAGCAAGACACATCTCTGCTACAGGGACAGCTTTCTTACAACTCTTCTGCAGCCAAGCGCCCCGACCTTCTGAAACCATGACGCTCCAACACAAGCAAATGCAAACGCATACATGAGAAGAGGAGCAGCAACACAGTCGCGAGCAGTACGTAGGCCTGCCATGGATCATCAGCAAAGCGCTATGCAGCGCCCGGCTCCAGCAAGACCATCATCCAGAGGCCAGAGCCGGCTTCCTTCCGAATCCTGGACCTAGATGATTTAGGGGCTGAAATAACTACCTATACTATTTTTTGGGGGGATTCCTTATTATGACTATACAATGGACCCCAAACCCTATTCTATTTATTGGGGGGCGGGGGGGTCCTTATTCAATTTAAATCACTTCCCATGTGGCGCTTGGAGTTTGGGAATGTAGTCTTGGGGTTTCAGAGCCTTTGGGGGCTTGCTTAGGGTTTCGTGGCTTCGGGCCATTTATTAGGGTTTTGGGGTTGGCCGGGGATTGGGGTTTAGGGTTTGGGGTTTAGTGTTCCATCGTAATTTTTCTTTTTTATTTGCAGGGGAGGAACTGCATCATCATCATCATCATCATCACCACATCACCAGGAACCATGATCACCTCTATGTCCATGCTATCCAGCAGGTGGGTGTCTAAGGTGATGGCTTCTCGTGGGAACTGAGAGTGTTGTATAGGCAGAGAAGAGACAGCCAGAGAGAGCGAGAGAGGGACATATATGGGAATGGACATCACAACAGCGAACCAGATACCGTCAGACAGAGGCGGACCACAACAACACTGCAGAGGGAGAGAGAGAAAGAGACACCACGAGAGGAAGAGAGAAGGAGAGCGAGAGAGAGAGAGAGAGGGACAAAGAAGTACCAGCTCGAAAAGAGCCAGCATCAGCCTAATTACACGTGTGGAACAGTGAACTCTTCCCCCAATGCAGGTGCTCGAAGATTGTCCGGCCTGCTACAGATTTGGGCGTTAGCTGCTGCTTAGATGCACGGAAAAAGTTTTGGTCCGGCCTGGGTTTGCGAAGTCTATCTAAACCACTGCCTGGCCCCACGCCAAAGGACAAATTGAACTCTTGAACCCGCCAGCCTCGACCAATGTATTTGTGATCATTGCCGTCAATGACAACCGTTTTCATGACTTCACGATGATGGTGGGGATGACGGTGTTGGTGATGATGATGTTGATGATGATGATGCTGATGATGACGTTGATGATGACGACAATGGTTGCTTTCCAATGTTTGCATCAACAACAAGCAGTCATAATTGTGAATATGGTGGCAACGGCAATCAAGTGCATTGTTCTCCAATCGTACATGTTTGCGACGATTGTCATCGTTCGACTTCTGACACCGTGTCCGTAATTTGGCGGGTTGCGTCGGTTTTCAGTTTTCCCGCGGGTTCTAAGCAATGAAGCTTGGGTCACTCACTTGCGCAACTTCGACCGAACATACACCCAAAGGCACTGGTACAGCCTCTCGTCAACTTCTGTCTGTGGCACAGCAGCCACCAGGCCGTTTGGGCCGTGGGAGGTAGATCTGTTTCTCGAACTTGCTCGAAGCACTTGGGGCCGGGGTTGAGTGTTCAGCATAGGCGTGGAAGTAAGTTTGGTAGGACCGCCACTTTTTGCCTGTGGAAAGTCCCGGGATCGGGGAATTGTGGTGCACATAGTCCCTGCTTGAGGGCAGAGCCTTATTGAGTTTGAGGGCAATTTCAGGGTTTGGGGTTTACCTAAACCCTAAACCCTGAACCCTAAACCGTCAGCCTCACTCTACACCAGCCTGTCAGGGGCCAGGCGCCGTGCGGTTGACTGCTCGAAGCTTGACCAGCAAGCTCTCGATTTTGTCTCGTTGCTGTGTTTTCTTGCTGACTACGCAGTTGCTTTTCCGAAGCATACCTCACACGGCTACGTAGTTATTCTGGCAGTTGGACCAGATCATGTGCGGAAAGTGAAAGTAAGCAAGATTGGTCGTGAGGGAGGAAGTAACCATGAGTGTTTGAGCAATGACTCTCACTGACAACCGTGAAAACACTGCCGAAACCCAGCACAAACGTTGAATGTGTGTTTCAGAACAAGACAGCTGCGTCAGGTATTGAGATGATCGGTATAAAAAAGTGAATCTGCTAGCCAATAAAACCAGGATAGTAGGACTCGCACGAATACTGTCAAAATGAGGATGCTAAATCATAGTTGCATGTTGCTGGTAATATTGACGGTTCACCCCCGCCCTCACAACCACTGCCGCCGCCACCACCACCACCACCAGCACCAGCACCACCGCCACCCCCACTAGTACTACGACTGCGACGACAGCGACGACGGCCACTACTACTTTCTCCGACTCCGACGACGACGACGACTACAACTACGACAACTCGCCTAATATGACGATGACGACGACGACGACGACGACGACGACTAATAATATGTCCGTATTCCTACGACATCCTTACTACGACGACCACCAACGCAATATTGCAGCCAACACTAGTACTACTGCTGCCACTGTCCCTTTTCTTTCCAGACCCGTCTTATGTAATCACCGATTCGATCCCTGGGTTGTGAACGAATATGCATAGTGAGCACAGAAGAGCGAGTGCAAGCAAAACAGACATGCACCTTCAAACTCAACACCTTCTTCGAGCTTCGTCTGTCGGGCTCTGCAAGGGGGTCTTGGGCTTAGCAGAGGCAGCTCGTACGGTTGAATGAAGAAGTTGATACAAGCTGAAGGGCCTCCGTGTTCGTAGCACTTGCCAAGGACGTGCCCTGAGCACTGGCACAGCGCAGGAGGTGCTTGCTCCTGCCGCCGAGGAGGCCACTTACCCCAAACCCTTCATCCTAAAGTTGAACCCACAAGCATTAAACCCTAAACTCTATAGATGCGCATGCGTTCAATGGACCGGACATCTCCGATGGCACCATGGTGTGCAGTATATGCACGGTTAAATATCTGTACGGTATGCAACAACCTATAAGTGGAGAGGACAGAATTCATACCGCGCGACAAAGCCCCACAGCCTAGTTGAGTTTGAGGTACCAGGAGTTGGGGCACATCCTGCAAAAAACATGAAGCAAGCAGGTAAGTAAGTGTGTGTGTGTGTGTGTGTCTATATGTACATAACATACTGTATGAGAGACAGTACACACACACGCTCCGCCTGTGGCCTATTTAATTAAGAGCTTCACAGTGTCCAGGAAGCTTTCGTCGGCAGCAGGACGTAACTCCTTTGCCTCACGCTGGGGCTGAAAATTCAATACATAAGGGTTCCTAGGTACTGCTAAGGGGGACATTTTCCCAAATAAGAGTTAAGGATTCCGAATATAGAAGCCCTACTCTGTAGTTATTGTGGAAGCAGCATTTGTGTCTGTAGCCGTTGGAAACATCTGCCACGGGCCTGTGCACACTGCAGAATTTTCCTGCCGAGACCGCATGCAACCCTGCTCCGGCATCACCCTGAAGCGGTCGCAAGGGGGCGCAAGGTGAGCGAGTCTTTGTAAGCCCAAAAGGCTAAGACCTGCAAGTTCCGAGTACACTCCTGATGCTACAGGCAGGGTTCAGGACCCTATGCCGCATGGACGCTGAACTCTGAACTCGAGCCTCTTCACCCTAAGCAATAAACCCGAAACCCTAAACCCTAAGCCCCCAAAAAACCAAAAACAACCTAAACCCTCGAGGACACAAACTACACGGAGACCCTGCTACCCAGATGCAGGGGCGGAAAGGTTTGGGCTGAGACTAGATGGGCGAAATCGAGGGCACGTGATGCTTGGGCTGGAAGTTGTTTCTTTCCATTTTGCACCGTACCCAGTGCTTTGTAAGTAGCATGAAAACCCTCAACCCTAAAACCTAAACCCTAAACCCTAAACCACCAGTTCAGCGCAGAGCCTCCCTCCCTGCTATGCAAGACTCGGCCCAGTTGTATTGAGCCTGGCTTCCAGACAAATTCTGGGGTCAGGTGGTTTAGGGTTTAAGGTTTAGGGCTTAGGGCTTAGGGCCTAGGGTTTAGGGCTTAGGGTTTAGGGTTTAGGGTTTAGGGCTTAGGGTTTAGGGTTTAGGGTTTAGGGTTTGGTGTTCAGAGTTCAGGGTCGGGGGGTCTGGGTTTTTGTTTGGGTTGAGGGCCTGGGCTGGAGGGTAAGGTCCCGTGAGCATTGCATTCAGTGCGGGGGCTTCTGGCTGTTCATGCGCAAAACACCAAGGCCAATGCTTTACTTCATGAGTCCGTAGCGGTCCATGTACCCAAATGAATAGTATATGCTTTGCCATATAGGCATTACTGTAAGGCAAATTTATAAACTATTTGGGCACATGGACCCTTAGGAAATAGGCGGACCAACAGAAGAGACGGACGCAAGAGCTTGAACTGCTTACAGCTCCGTGTATAAGCACCGCCATCAATCTTCACTTCACCACTGCGCGCCCGTGCTGCAGCAAACATGGAAGAGACCTCCAGCCACTGCTCCTGTCACCGAATTTAAACCCTATAAACCCAACGCTAAGCTCAACCCGAAACCCTGAGCCCTAAACCTTAACTAAACCCTAATTCCAAAACCTAAACTAAACCCTCATTCCAAAACCTAAACTAAACCCTAATTCCAAAACCTAAACTCAACTCAAAGCGAGCCTCTAAACCCTAAACCCTAAACCGCAAAGGCTGGAGAAGCTTCCACTTCTCGTCGGCAGACGAAATGCCAGCGAAGCTCTGGAGTTCAAGGCTGCTGGGTGCGAACTTGCATGGATGCTACCTGGGGTTTAGGGCTTTGGGGTTTAGACAAGAGACGACCGGTGGTTGCATAAAGGCTCAGGGGGTTTCGGATTCAGGGTTTTGGGCTTCAGGTGGGATACCGGTTTGCGGGGTTCAGAGCAGAGCGCAGGCTTTGAGTTGGTTGCACGCCCTGAAGCCATCCGAACCCTACAATCCTTAAATCCCTAAACCCCCAAGGCCCCTAAAACCCTAGAACAGCCACGGCCCACACAATCAGCTCAAGCCCGGCACCCCTGGCAACCACAAGCCGTGAGAACCCGGGAGCTCTACGAGCTTTGAGCTCGAGGTTCCAGTCCACGACTTGAAAGAGCCTCGTTGTGTTATAAAATGTGTCTGTGGGTTCTGGCTGTAACACTGTATATCCCTTCAAACACTCAAGAAGACACAGACACACAGAAACACGCACCGCCCAACAAAAGGCCCCAAACCTTAAACCCTACCCGTAGGCCCCATAGTAGTTCCTTTTTGGGTTCACCTTATAGGATTCTAAATATGAACTCCAAAGAGGAACTACTATGGGGCCTACGGGTAGACCCCAAATCCTAAACCCTAAACCCCAAACCCTAAACCCTAAACCCTAAACCCCTAAACCCTAAACCCTAAACCCTAAACCCTAAACACTAAACCCTAAACCCCAAAACCCCCGGACCTTCTGAGCACTTAGTGCCAGGTGCTGAGCAAAGACCTGGGGACTGAGGCGGTGGCCTTTTTTGGGGTTTAGGGTTTAGGGTTTAGGGTTTGGGGTTTAGGGTTTAGGGTTTAGAGTTTAGGGTTTATAGGATTTAGGGTTTAGAGTT
>CAJNDV010032439.1:26080-41035 GCA_905221635.1 Symbiodinium sp. CCMP2456 | reverse complement strand
GTCCTTGTCGAGCACGTGCTTAGCGGTACCGGCCGAGCGAGACGCTGCCAGTGGCTCGCAACCGTACGAGCGTTGAGCTGACTTATGCAAGGCGGGGCCTTCGCCGGTGGGATCCGCTTGATTTTTCATACGGATGCGCTGTTTCCAGCACAGAGGTCTAGCTCGCGCAACAGGAAACCGAAGTGTAGTCGCTCTGACTGCAATATCCTTGCGCAGATTTGGCCGAGACAAGCCCACTCGCTGCGGCAACCGGCCGTCCTGGCCCATTGGTGGCTACCAATGCCGGTGACTTGACAGATGTGTGTACAGAATTGAAAGCAGAGGCAACACTGGAAGCAGACATCTCGCGTGCCATTACATGCCGTAAATCAAAACATATTATCAAAAACTTATATTGACATGTCGCCTTCTTATCTCAGTGCGGGACTCGTCTGATACTGCGGGTACTTCTCCACCTAGGTTTGGTGAGCTTTGCGTACACGCAGCAACTATATCTTTAACGACGTCGTCTCTGTCGAGCACGTGCTTAGCGGCACGAGCGAGCCGATGCCAATGGCTCGCGACCGTACGAGCAAATCGCTGACTGCTGCAAGACGGGTTTGGGGGGAGCTCACCTCCAGATGTCCGTGGGCCTTCGCCGCTGGAACACGCTTGCTTTTCATGCGGAGTCGCTGTCTCCAGCACAGATGCTTAGCTGGCGCAACAGGATACCGAAGTCTGGCCGCTCTGAATGCAATATCCTTGCGTTCGGCCGGCTGCGGATATGTCTCAACTAATTTTAGTGAAACCTAAATTTAGTGAGCCCTGCGTACAAGGACTTCTATCATGTAACGAGGTCGTCCTTGTCGAGCACGTGCTTAGCGGCACCGGCCGAGCGAGACGCTGCCAGTGGCTCGCAACCGTACGAGCGTTGAGCTGACTTATGCAAGGCGGGGCCTTCGCCGCTGGGATCCGCTTGATTTTCATACGGATGCGCTGTTTCCAGCACAGAGGCCTAGCTCGCGCAACAGGATACCGAAGTGTAGTCGCTCTGACTGCAATATCCTTGCGCAGATTTGGCCGAGACAAGCCCACTCGCTGCGGCAACCGGCCGTCCTGGCCCACTAGCGGTGACGTGAATACCGGCAACCTGACAGATGTGTGTAGAGGATTGAAGCACAGTTGACACTGGAACCAAACACTTCGCGTGAGCAATACACTATCACTCAGGCCGCCAAGTCTCTTGACGTGTCCTCCTCTCCAGCGGAAACCTCCGACAGTCCTTCCGGGTGCCACTCGGCCAACATACCATGCTACAAACTAATCCGCCGAGGTCACTACATAGTCGTCACTTGCGACGGTCTGACGCGACCGCCTGATTCTGAACCATGCTGCCGCATTGTTGAATCTGTCGATGGCATTGACGCATTCGCTACGTATGCGCACACCTCCAGTTACTTGTGGTGGGACAGCGAGAGGGATCGAGAGGGGAGTGAATGAATCACCAAAGCTGCGGGCGTCGAGCAGGGCTCTACGCCTCCCTGCGGCCCGACGAGCACCTTTTGCAGCTTTTTGGGCCACGTCGAGCGAGGCGCCAGGGTCGAGGCAAACCTGGGCAAAACGCGAGGCTACAACGCGGCAGGCGGGGACGCAATGGGACGCACCACCCGGCATCGACGACTTGGGCCCGGACGTTTGGCGTGGGAACCTGGTGCCGGCGTAGCGTGGTTTCGTCGCTGTGGGCGTGCCCATTGTCACCCCGACTTGTTTAAAGCCCAAGCCGTGGACCGCCTCGAAGCTGAGACCGACCTATTCTGCAAGCTCAAGTGCCTCCCCGATTTCCAGAGCCCCTGGCTCTTGCTCTTTTTCTGCACGGCGCCTCGCGCGCAGCATCTGCTCCGAAACGTCCCTCCTCCAGACATGCTGCCTTATGACGATTCGGTCTGGGCCGTCGTTGAATGTTCGCTGCGCGACCATGGGCCCGGCGACGGCGACGACTGGGTAAGCTCAGCCGGTGGTGCCGGCAACCTATCAGGCGGCGTGGGCCTACCGGCGTTGCACCAACGCTACCCCGACGCAGCAAACCGGCTCATGCGCCGCGAGCTCGAGGGCGAGCCGGCGTCGCCTTGCCTGCGTGCGGCGTCGGAGGCTGCACGCCAGCTTGCCGGGGCGGGCCCCGCGACCAACGGTGAGCTGGGCCTTGGAGGGCTGGCCTGCAGCGACAAGCAGTTCTTGCACTTCACACTTCCTTTCGAGAACGCGAATTGCTTCCAGCCTTGACTCTGCCTCCTGGCGGTTTTCGGTCCGCATGCCTGTATGTGGCTCGCGGCGATCCCTCCCGATTGCAGGGTCTACCCTCACGCTCGACCTCAAGCACGTCGCCATGAGGCGGCTGCCCTTGCCCGAGCGGAAGTCGATGCATCCGGGGACCACCAGCTTGCCTGCCCCAGCACGGGCCAGCAGTGGTTTGCGCGCACCGCGCCGCACGTCCACGTTGACGACCGTCGCCGCCCAGAATTTGTCGGAAGATGCATTTTGGCATCACGTCCTTTTGACGGAAGCTGCGCATTATGCCCTGGAAGTTGTTGCAGTTCGCGGTTTTGCACACTAACAGATAAGTTGGCCGCGGCACATCGCAACTCATCAGTTTCGAGATGATGTGCACGAACAAGACATGTGCCGTTCTGTTGAGGGCGGCAGGTTTCCACGCCCGGCACAAAGGACAATTACGGACATCTGCGGTTGCCACGCCCAACCTGGGGTTGAGTTCGGTGGCATCTTTGCCGGATGCATGTAGCAAGCCCCCTCACAGTATTGCAGAAAGGAGACGTTCCACGTCCGTATATAGGGTTCTGCAATAATCATTCCTTGTGATGGACGCCCTGATCGGTATCCGTGGATATTCGTGCCAACATAGCAGGATTTTTCGGATTAAGCTCTGCGTGGTGGAAAGTTCGAGTTTATGACGGCCTGCATACACAACGCGTCATGACGTGCAGACCAGATAATTACTGCAGGAGAGAGGAGTGCACGTTTTCATAAGTGCTGCTCACACCGCATAGGAGATGACGGGACATGCAGGGTTTCCTAAGGACTCCTGGTGGACAGCCGTGGAATCTCCAAGACGCGTCTCCGCAGAACGTCTCCGACGACGAGACCTCTGACACCCCCAGCGGGTTTGCGCAAGGCGACCAAGCGGCCGACACGCAGTGCTTCAGAATGGTTAGTGGGGCCACTATCCTTTTCATCGTCATGGAGAACACGCATCATGCCGGAGGGTCCGGGCGCGGCGCCACGCCTTGCGCTGCGGTGTGCCGTGAAGGAAAGTCTGCAGTAAGTGCGGGCATGGGCGCGTAAAGCTGGGGCGCGTGACGGACAGGGTCTTGAAGCTCCGCCAATGTCTCCTCACTGCCCGGTGCAAGTGGTCTTGCAAACAACACATGCCTGCCTCGGAGAGCTCACCGAGGGCAGTAGCACGCAGCCCTGGTCGCCTCGTCATGCTCCCGCGCCGGCGTTGGCGGTGCCCCGCACCCGCTTCAAGGGTGGCTTCACGGAGCTGTTGTGGCCATGCCCCTTGCTGGAAAAGCGTGAGGCGGAGGTCAAGCTAGTCTGGGGCCGAGCGAACGACACCTGGTTCACAGTACAGGAGCATCCGAGGGGCAGGCATATTGCCGTATATCCCGTTTAGATCCGTTTAGCACGAGCCTCGTGCCATGCAAGACGCAAGCAACGGCCATGCACATTGTAGATCAGTTAGCTGTTGCAGTTTGCAAACCGGCCTCGGCATCCGGCACCCACACGTGCCGGCCAAGTGGCTTCCCTGTAGCATGGGGTAGAAACGCGGGGCACAGCTCTTCAAAATCCCCGGCTTTAGCCGATATGGCGACAGCTAGGCAAGAGACCTTCGCAGGAGCTGAAATAGAAAACCCCTGCCATGCTTGCCAAGAGAAACACTTTCGATGCTTTCAAGCAAATCTCAAAATCTTGCCGCCTTCGCATGTGCTCGTATAGGCACCAATGGCAAAGCGCCCCGGTGGAAGATCACCGAGGTGTGCCAACGCTTCACGCTAGGCTTCGTGGCGAATCTTCTGGCTGGACGGCGGTGTGCTGGCCATTGAGCGAGACGGGGGATCAGGTCGTAGTACACGACCTCAATATCCTCAATCCGCCGCCTCCCATCTCGAAACAATTTATGTACTTATGTTCCAATCTCGTGTGAAGCGAGACATCGGTCGAGTAATGGCATCTAGCACTAGCGTGTAGTCGCCAATAGAGTCCAATGTAGAGTCGCGACGGCTTCTGACTCATGGTGGTCCTTAGCATTGTGACCAAGTTATGTGATGTTTGTGTAGAAGCCGGCTTTCTCTGCAGGATAGCTTACGTTTTGCTGCACAGCAGTGCGATATTGTGGAATGTGCATGACCGGCCGCGAGCAGGCTGCGAGGGAGTCGCTACTTCCGACGACCACGATGCCATGCATGACATGGCTCATATGCATGAATTCCCAAGTGCGATGGTTGTGCAACTCTCAATAGAGTCAACAGAGGACACACTGGCACACATTGGGGAATCAGATTTTCCAAGTGCCCTCAAGAACAGATGCAAACCTCAAACTCCCAAGCATTGCTCACGCTGTAAACCCAAAGAATTGGTCAGTCTGTGCGTGTGTCCGCTGCCACCGGCATTTTCTTCCCAACTGCACCGGTCTGCTGGCCAGGCTCCTTTAAGAGCGCTGACTGCAACGGCATGTTCTCCGGAAATGCAGCATCTAATTTGCATGACTGCGTAGAAGGTGTATCGTCTGCAACAAGGAAGACTGCCTTCGTGGCCGATGAACGATCGCCTGGCTGTTTCCACTGCGCACTCTTCACCAGCTTTCATCTAGTCGCTGTTTCGGCGTCGGTCGCATTCTCGGTGTGCGAACGCCTCGTGTCCGTCACCCTGGTGCCATGCTTTCGCCTCGAGAGGCTGCATTCGGCCCATGCCTCCGGCTTCACACCACTTCATTCCAGCATGCCGCCAGCTCATCCACGCTCACTGTGAAGCCTTTGATTCACCTGTGCATGCCAGTTGAGATTACTCAAGCAATCTTGTACGCTAGCGGCAACGAAGTTGTGGGATTTTAGGTTCAAAGATGCTAGATGTTTGGCCAGAGCTCCCCAAATTTCTCGCATTCATGTGACGAAGCTATTAAGAGATCACGGTTGGATGAAATCCCAACCTGTTTTTGTGATGCAGTTAGGGTAGACAAGGCGGCTTTCTTATTGATCCGGTACGTGTCTCTGTAAAAGTTTCTGGAAGTGTCCTACGAACGTGCGGGGTTCTAAGACGAGAGGTCGCACCCGGTAGCCTGGGTGGGAATGGATTTGGCTTTGCGTTTGGGGCTGGCGAAGCAGCTTACCTATGCGAGACACCTGAGGAGAGCTGCACCAAGCCGAACAGCTGCAACATGCAGATTGCATCTTCTCAGCCCGGCACTTTGACTCCTCTCTGGGGTCACAGTCGCTTGCGCAGCTTGCGAGCTTTCTCCTGCCGCACCTTGGCAGAGTTCGCACCAGCTGCAAGGACACGCAACAGACGCAGTGCATTCCGCATTCTGTAGGAAGAATCGAGGATACAATGGATGGGCAAACTACCTTTGGGCACTTTTCTTTTTCGACACATCTCCAATGCACCAAAACAACCCGGCACCCATCTGAGCGTGACGGCGTACATGTTTCGGACGGTGAGCACCACTACCACGACAAGGATCCCCAGAAGATTGGCTTGCCAAGCCTGCAGCACAAGCGAAGTAGTCATCAGCTACGACAGCTACGACCTGCGACATACGAAGCCAGCTTCAGGACTTCAAGGCCCCGGCCAAGAAGTGCGATGCAACGTAGCTCTGCAGCCCGAGGAGCAGCAAACCTGCTGTGTCTTACACCCTGCGACCCACTGCTCCCTGGCCCTGACCCTGAACCCGACGCAGCCGTACAGTAAGAGGGAAGTCGGCTTTGCCTCTCAGGATGAACTGAGGCCAACAGTTGGAATAGAGAGGAAGCGGATATGGGTCCTGGCCAGAACTGCCAACACCTCTGAACCACTGACCAGATTCCACTGCGCGGCAAAAGGGCCGGTCCTCTTCTTTCGGGTTTTGACCTCGGAACATGCTATCTTCAAATTTTGGTGCTGCCCTGCTGCACCAAGATACAACAGGATGGGACTCGGTAGGCCTGACTCTGCCCGTGCGACACAAGCTGCAAACTGTGCCATCATGAATCATGCTTGATAAGCCAGCCTGACCCCGTCCTCCTGAGCGCGGAACAGAGCACCCATACCTTTTCGACGAGCTCCTCCTGTTACACTTGTTGAAGAAACTCACGAAAGGCACAACATTCTTCCCGATACCTTCTCGAGGCCGACGATAGCCGCCGGATCGTAGCCCTCTCGGCCTGACACCGGCGCCCAAAAGCCGTGAGAGATATGAGCACTGACCTGCTGGAGGTGCTTCCCTTCGACTGCGTATGCTTTCTGAATTTTTGCTGCTAGAAGCCCAGAAATGGCCGTTGCATGTCACGTCACAGACCGAGTCGTCGGCTTAACATCTCTTTCAGCTCCTTCACTGACCTGCCCAAGGAACCACTGTTGGAGTTCAGAGACCGTACGCACGATCAACTTAGTCCGAGTCCCCGCTGCGGCAAAATGCATGTGTCCCCAAGCAGTGAACCAAAGCGCATGGCAGCCTGTCTCTAACCGACAAATCCTGCCTGCTTTTCAGGTCCTGACGAGTCGCCATGGTGGGCGCGAGCTCTTCGTGTTGTGATTTGCCCTTAAACCTCCCTTGTCTTTGAAGCATGCGAGAGTGGTACTCTCGGCGCAGAGACCGGGAAGCGACAACCTGCGACACAGATCTCTCCCAAAAGAAAGCATGAACTCCAATGTAGCAACCATCTATCGAGCCGGAAACCCGTGATTAGCTGGGGCAAGGTTTGGCAGGACAGGTTGCAGGTCTCGCTGAACACTGAAGCTACGTTCACTTCCCAGCTGATTCAGCCACCGATTCGGCCACTGCTCAAACAGCAAACCCTGGTCCGATTTCGGCTCGCAGCCACGATGTCACAATTCAGTGTTGCTCGGTAAGCCATGCGCGAAAGAGCAAGCCTTCTCTTGCACTGCCCGCACTGTCAAAAGGAACACTTGGCGTAACTCTAACCTCGTCTTCGGTCTGTTGACATTGCTGACTGCCATCCCTTAGTGAAGCTCTGTGGAATAAAGGCGCATGAAACTCGAAAGAAGCAAAGCCACAGTTCGCTCTTCAGAAATGGTATCAAGGCTTGGTAACAGTTCACTGTGCACCTTGAGACTAGACTCAGTGCCCAGCACTTGTCCTACTCCATCTCCAAGAAACGGTAAGGTGCAGGGCTGTGCGGCGGTGGGTCCCTCGGCTCTGCTGGGGGGGACGTCCGCGTCGAGTTCATCTCAAACTCCGACTAGGCGGAGCAACTCAGACGAGATTATGATGGCATGCAATTCCAACCTGAATGGACGCAACTTTGCATCAACATTCCTCTGGGTCTGACCGAGTGCTTCCGTGCCGGCTTTTCCTTGTTCACGACAGATGGATGAGAACTGTACACACGTGCGCGATTGCGCTTTCATATCTGTAGATGTGCATGTGCATGTGTGTATACATATACATATTTATATGTATGTGTTCATATCATAGCTGGATCCTCGACCTCCAGGATGGAACCTGCACTGCATTGCACTGCTACTGGTCAGAGGGACGTGCGGAACCATTTTGCACGGCCCCCTGGCGTGATTCGTTGCGCCGCTCTGGAAGTCGTCAGCGCAACTCTACAGCCAATTTCCCGCTCGTGAAGAGACAGGCATTTCGTGGCTGACGACGTGCAAGTCGCTCAACCCCTGCTTTCGACTCAGCGACGCCAAGCAGAGGAAGCGACCACGGAAGGAGGGCAAGGGGGTGTGGGCTCAATGACGGCTGGAGTTGTTGGTCCAAGCTTAGACACTTCAGGTTCAAAGCCCCTTGGAAAGTCCCCCTCGCTCGTCGGAATGGAGTCTGTTTGGGTCCATCCCTAACAGATCCATTCTGTGAGCAAAATCACGAGGCAATGCTGCAATCGCCTCCTGTACAATGTCGGCCCTCTCAGCCAGTCGGGCGAGTGGGCGCGTCGACAGCGTCATGCGGGCAGCATGCGGGTGCCAGGGGGGCACGTAAACTCGCTCAAGATTTGCAGTGCCTTTTCGAACCCACCCGCCGTCTCTCCGGTTCAAGCGCTCCTCGTCTTTGACATGGGCTGCTCTACCCTGGGAGCGGCGTAGCGGATGTAGCGGCCCGTTCACCCGTGCACTAAGTCACTACTTCTTGCTATCTCTTCCAAGCGTTGGGCGGCAGAGCTCTGCGAATCTTCCACGGCACCTGTGTGGCGCGGTCCACATCATGCCGACGAGCGGAAAACATCTGACTGCTGCACAGATGCTGGAGCAAGAGGCAGAAAGCAAACCAAAAGATAGCTCGAGGTCGATTTCGAATAATTTCGATTGTCATTTAAAAAAGCACCGGACATGCAAAGCTATGACAGCTACGACGAAACAGCATCGGGCAAGTCAGCTCCACTGAACTGAAAAGGTCATGCATCCATCGAATTTCAAGTATTGGCTCCCGGGCTTCCACATCTCTCAACTTTGGGGCAGCTGGAAACCCATGGTACGTGCTTCCAGGAGCTTGCCAAGGTTCTTAAGCAGGTGATCCGGTGGCGTATACACCGAGCTGTTCCAGGTCTGTCTTGAAAGGGAGCTGTCTGCTCTGGTGAGTGCCTGCCTGTAGACGCATTGCCTCGGCCGCTCTGGATGGAAAAAACACTGCTCTGCAACGCTGAGTGCTCTCACGTCGTCTCAGTCATCTTTACAGCCTGCGAGCTCCTGCACAAGTGGTGTCGAAAGACAGACTGAAAACCATGCTGCTCTTCTGAGAAGCTGAAGTCCCTCGCGCCCTCGCGCACGGCATCCCGGGCGGCCTGCGAAAGCTTCGAATCGTGGCTTCTGCCCAGGACAGCCTTGGATCGAGGGAGCTTTCACAGCCGCTCACTAGCCCCGTTCAGCTGCCTCCGCCGACTTGGGGATGACACTTGGACTGTCGCTGCCTGGCCCTCGTCTGCATGCAAGATGCGCTCACGATGGGCGTACCCTTGCAGTTCCCCAGCGTTTCAAATGACTAGGGAGCTTCGCAGGGACGCCCTGTGTTGTACTCGTTCACGGGTCTCGTACATGATGCGACCAGCAGCTCTTCCAGCTTCGAACTTAGTCACTTAGTCATGCGCGTGCATCAGCACCAAGCCTCTGATGCCCTGGGCCAGGCTTTGGCGTCCGAATTGAGTGTCCCGACAGAAAGGCGGCAGAAGTCCGATATGACCAGCACCAATCAACTTCTTGATTTGAGGCACACCCGATTGCAGCAATAGGCAACGGGTGCAGGACGACCATTGAAAGTCACATGGTTTGCAGGCGTCAAATGGTTTGCAGGCGTCAAATGGTTTGCAGGCGTCTGCAACTACGATGAGCGCTTACAAACAACATCAGCCTATGTGAAAAAACACAACCAGCAAGGCAGGCAGATTGAGTGCACAGAACAGTCAAGTGATGATACAACACAACGCGTGCAATCGGCCAGACTCGCACATCTCAGAACTGCGAAAGCTGAAACCATAAGACTTCGCGACTGCAAGCTCCGTGCTGCGCGCAAGCCATCCCGAAACGAAAAGGACTGGAGGCACATCCGCAAGCAATGAAGCACGCGTAGCCATGATCTCACTATCTGCTCTGGGGGGTGCACTTCACGACAGGATTCTTCCTGCACCTGGGCCATCGCCAACACTCGCAAAAGTCTTCGGTCAGGCAGGCGAAATCAATCCAACAGCCATTGAGACGATCGAAGTTGGCTGACGCCTGCCTTGTTTCGTCTCAAAAGCTGAGCTCAGCGGCGGCGATAAATCCCGCGGAAATCAAGCATAGCCTGTGCGAGTCTGCGAAGGGAGTCGGCAATTCAACGGTGAGAGAAGGACCATGGCCAAGTGCCGTTTTCGCACGGGAACTAGTCAAGATCCGTCGAGCATGGTCTTGTACTGCACATGGATCCCGCCACAGCACTCCACATGATGGACATGATGCTCGTGCACATTCACAGGGGCAGGTTCGACGGTGGTGGGTCGTGGCGCGCCACTTACGGAACTAGTGATGCAACATTGGCTGAAATGTCGACACGGACATCTACTGAACTCGCGAGCCTTTACCACGATGCCGAAGCCCACCACGCATCCCGCAATGCCGGGCAAGCCGCGTACCCTGAACTTGGCACAGCTTGTGGAGTTGGATGGCAACGGGGTAGCAAGTAAGCTAGAGAACTGAATCGTGGCGAGATTGAACTCAGCGGCATACTGGTCTGAGGTCCCCACTTCAGCAAGAAGAAAGTCACAAAGGCAAAAGCAAAGCTTCCCAGAGACGCGCAGAAGGCCCAAAAGCCTGACAAGCCCGCTTCGGGTCTTACGAGAGGTCGTCTTTGACAGGTTTGGAGATGTGTGATCTTTCAGCAGTCTGCAGAGAGTTGCCTTTGCGGCACGGCCTGTAAGAATCCTGAATGCTTCCTTTCTGCACCCGGAAACGGGACGACAAAGCCCACCATTTCAACGGCTGCCTGCAACCCTGTACTTTGTCGTCTCTTGGAAAAACTCGCTGAACTGCGCATCCTGATGCCAGAAGAGGGCTGGAGTTTGGAAATTGCATGGTCAGGATCTTGATGCTGGGATGGGCAGGCAAAATTCAGGGCACTGAATGGTGCCAAAACGTCCTAGAACTGAGGGGGCAGAGCGAACGAGCAAGTTCAGGATTCGCTCATTACACTTGCACAATGACTTCTGCTCCCCATGGACCTCTTCTCTCCTTTGAGCTTGAGCTGATACTACTGTCCTTGTAGTTTCCGATGACGGTCATGGAGTACATCTTCGTGAGAGTGAAGACGATCGTGGCGTAGACCTTTCACCCAGGCCGAGAGAATCGTGTTGAGCGCAGCTCCGATGCTTTTTTCCCGACGTCTCTCGGAGATCTTCTTGGAGGTTCATGGGTAGTTATAAGTGGGGTTATAAGTAGGGTAACTGTAATTTAACTCCACTTATAACTACCCATGAACCTCCAAGTTCAGAGAGGTTTAACGTCTGTTACACACCAGGCTTGGCCGGCTGGGCGCCCGACCCCAGAGAGGACGCAAGTGGCCAGCGCACAGGAGTAGAGGCAGGCTATGGGACACCATGCCTGCCAAACTTTGCAAGAACCACCCAAGGGCCCAAGATCGGAAGACATTGGATCAGATTCCAACTCTTGGTCACACCAACTTCCCTGGGTGAAGAGAGACTCCCAGCAGCATAAATGCCTGGCTCATCATGTCTGCGGAGTTTCCACTCAGCAAGCGGATACCCATATTCACGACCTCAGAGATGTTGGTAAGCTGCACCCGCCCTGCAACTGCTCACACTCTTCGATCGCCAGTCATTGCGACTCTGCATGCCTTTGTCACAGAAGGGCATAGTCTTGGTTCACTGGTTTTGCCAGATCACAGGCATGACATCCCTACTCATGGTCGCAGAACTCCGTTACAGCTACCGGCAGTGGCAGTGAACAAGGGCTCGGCAGCTAGGCGTATGCAAACATCACGGTTTGCACGGACATATACTCAAGGTTTGTGGCCTGAAGCCAACTCAGCAAAGCGAATCCACGAAAGGCTGGGCCCCGGCTAGAGCGCTAATCACCTCGGATGGCCATCACGAAAGGTCACGGACTCGAAAACAGATGGCATCCAGCTTTGTGCCACAAAGGAGCTGCATACGTCCCCTGCCCCTCGAGACGCATCTTGATTCGGTCCAGCACGCCTAAGCACCGCAATTGCAGACTGTAGCCGTCGCCCCTGATGACCTTCTATTTTGGAATCCTCCCGTAACTGCGCAACCCAAACCCTTAACGTAAGTACACGTGCGCTGTTCGACTTGGCCAAGCCTTGCCCCAATCCCGCCATAGATTCTAGATTCAACACGCTCTCCCACCAACCACTACGCGAAGCTTGCACGGTCCACGGAGTCAGGAGAGGTTGGGGTGGATCCTAACATACGACAAGAGTACCTGGTCGTGTGTGAGTTCGCCAGCTCTGAAACCGTCAAACCACAGAAGGGCGAACCCTCTCAAAAGCATGGGCCTGGAGCGAATTGCCCTGCTTGGGTCGTCTTCGGCGGGGCGAAGTAGGCAATCTGGCTTTGGGATGCAGCTGCAGCGTCGACAACCTTCAGTTGCCGAGCTGAGGACATGTGGCACAGGAGGCAGGGAGGTGCTGCTCACAATTCCTATCTTGGTCCTAGTCACTGGTACTCATCCGGTGCTACCCTGGCTTGTTACTACCAATGCTGATCACACACCGCAGCAGAGGATGCCGCCGCTTCTCCACCCTCCTCCCTGAACTGCATTATGCGAGCCTGCTGGTAGTGGTGGTTCGACTGCCCATGCACTGCCTGGCAGAGCGAAGATGTTTCTCCCTGTCTTCAGAAGCCGTCATTGCTCCTACCACAAAGCTTGAACCGCGTTTGTCAAGTCCGAGCCACGAAGACTCAAACCGAAAACAAGCATATGCCTGCATCGCCCGGACCGCCGCGGGCGGCGCCGCACCGCGAAGGCCACCACCTCAGCCAAAGATGAGCCAAGTGAAGGTCCCGACCGTCCTGACCTACACTGAATCCGAGACCCAGATTGACGCAGAGCGGCCTTTGCAAACGATCCGCAGTCCCGCTTGTGCTTGCACCAAGTGCCAGACCCTTTGCAGCCAGCGGCAGGGGCTCTACGACACCCCTGCGGCTGGGCATTCTCACTCAAGGGCTGGATTGAGGCTGAGCGAATTGTTTTGCAAGACAGTTCGCCGCTTCTGCATGTCGTCTTTTGAACTTGGGATGGTGCAAGCAGGAGCTAGCAAGCCTCAGCCTCTACACCTCGAAACATCATCACCAGCAAAGGCGGCAGCACGGCACTGCTCTCAAATGTTTCCACTGACCCGACGCAGCTGCCTGGTCGGCGCCTCCAACGGCTGCGGGGGCCGTAGGGTAAAGCCCAGCTGCGCAGCCGGGCCCTGCGGAGGCTTGGATTGCATGGCTGCAGAAAATACGCCAGCAGACAGCACGGTAGTCAGGGAACGTATCGAAGCTCCTGCAACCTGTCTCTTCTGCACTAGGATCTGACGAAACACGGGCGGAGAAGTTGCACCCAGCAGGGCTCCTGTGCCGACCCAAGCGGTGTCTGCCTCTGCAACGTGGTCAGAAAGGGTCAGGGATGTGGAGACTCTCTACCAAACATCCAGCCATGAAGTTGCCGCCTTTTAGCACCCGTTCTCGGATGGTGAGTACCCATCTACGTACCCGAACTCAGAAAGCGTGTAGACATCTCCAGGCGCTGCGGACCGGTCGCCTCTGCCCCTGGAGCTCAGCGATGGTGAGGCCTGTGACTCGGCTCCAGGAAGGGCTGAACAGAGAAAGTCTGTCTTCGGCTGTTCGGCTCTTCGGCTGCTAGGCCTGGCTGCGCTGGGGGCATCCAACACAGCACCTGGCACTGGCACAGCGCGAGTCGGAGCAAGCGACACCGGCAAGACAAGCCTCGGAGCTCAGTGCCACTGCGCCGAACGCAGCACCGAGCACCACTGTGCCATTCCTCCCAACGGCGCAAGTGTGGCGGCACTAGCACTAGAGTCACTAGAGTGACTAGAGTGCACAGTTGGAGAACCGCCTCATGCTGCAATGCTGTGCTGATGCACTGCAGTCCATGCACATTGCAGGTTCAGAGACGGAGACCCACTTTGTGTGTGAGCGAAGGGTCCTTCTTCTGGCTTGCTCACGGCGAGAGCCGCGAGAGCCTTAGAGACGGACGTTTCCACAAAAGGCAGGGCAGCAACATCTCTCGGCAATGGGCCAAGGAGCTGAGGCTCTCTCGCCTCGGCCATGGGCTCGGCCACATCTCGGTGCCCAAAAGCTTTCTATCCCTATACGTGAAACTGTCGAGCCAACATGGCAAAAGCCTTCTTTGCACCAGTCACGAAGGCAAAGCCACCAAAAGGGGCGCAGCTTGCGGACAGGTGCTTCATCGAGCGTGCCACCAACATCCTTTCAAACCATTAAAACATGCTGCCTCGCCCTGACTTTGCAGGGCCCGGTGGCTCTCCCTGTCGGCCCCTGTCCAATGCGCACCAGGTCAGGCATGATCGAAGTCATGCAGCAGGTCCACCCTCACCGAATAAGATCACCGAAAGAACTTGCGGTGGATGCAGTTACCACGAGTAGGAGAAAAGTGGCCGCAAGGCTTCCGAGGGTTTGCTTTGACCACGAGGCCGTGAAACTGGGAATCCAACTAGCTGACGCACTTCAATCCACACGCTCCGGATCTCGGAGTGCCTGCCCAGTGAGAGGTGCCTGGAACGAAGCAGAAGAGGCTGTCTATGCTGCGTCGAGAACACTTCAGAACCAGAGCCGAGCTACTTTTCTCAGCTTTCTCCCAACCAAGTGCCCAGCAAAGTTGGGTTCAGGTGGTGCGCTTGGCCGCAAATCTGGCGAGGCTGGGCGGTCCTGCCATTATAACTATAATCATGATGATTAGTAGGAGTAGTGGTAGTAGTAGTCGTCGTCGTAGTCGTCGTCGTCGTCGTGGTCGTTGTGGTTGTTGTTCTTCTTGTTGTTGTTGTTGTTGTTGCTGTTGTTGTTGTCAATGTCGGTGTTGTGCGGTGGTTTGTGTGCTTGCTTGATCGCTTTTGTTTTGTTCGGTTATTTTTGTTTGTTGGTTGTGTTTGAGGCTGTGGGTGTGGTTGTGGTTGTGGGTGTTGGTGTTGGTGTTGTTGCTGTTGTTGCTGTTGTTGCTGTTATTTCTGTTGCTTCTGTTGTTGCTGTTGTTGATGTTGCTGTTGCT
>CAJNDV010032439.1:0-24738 GCA_905221635.1 Symbiodinium sp. CCMP2456 | reverse complement strand
GGATGGGATGGGATGGGATAGGATAGGATGGGATAGGACAGGGTAGGGTAGGATAGGGTAGGATATGATATGATATGATTGGATTGGATGGATGGATGAAGATGGACCCATCTACATTTATGTACATGTAAGCAATGAACCTCGCATCAACCATAGTCATCATCATAACACCTTGACACGAGGCACAAGGAAAGCTGGAAATTGCACCCATTAAAATCTCTGGATTAGTCTAGGGATTTCAGGTGTTTCTGGCTTGTATCTTATCGTTAGACTCGGCACGCTTTTCCACGGAACAGAGCCCGGGATGTAGGGCCTACTTAGGCTTTGGAACAGCGCAGGTATCTACGCTGGGTTTCGATTCTAGCTGACTCCTGCACCAAGATGGGCCCACGGTCGACAATTTCACGGCCTCTGTTGCTCGTTCTCGGCACCCTGGCAAGCAAAGCCAGCGGATAGTCTTCCAGCATCTTCCCGCTGCGAAAGCGCTGGCTGACTGCAAGAGCTTGCACGGTGCTCAGATCGCCGCGTACGCATCAATGTGCCGCTGTCGCGGGGGCCTGCCATCCCAAGCCACTCATCACGATGACGAGGACCTGGCAATTAAGTCCATGTCCGAGCTGAAAAGAACCGTTTGGAAGAGCAGCTGCTATTCATTCTCAAAGCAAGACCGGCGGACGATGGTCAACGCAGCGAGCTCAAGCAAAAGGTTGAAGCCTACGTCCTGGGAAGCTTACATAGGTGTGCCAAGACTGGAGGAACCATGAAGATCCTGGAGGTACCACTGCGGGGGACGGGCTCCTGTGCACCCAGCAGCGTGGAGATGGCGACCAGCAGCAGAATCACACCTGACAGTTTCATGCGGAACTTCAGAACATGTCTTTCGACTTATGCATGATTGCGCATGGCAGACAGTGACCTACATGCCCCCCAGCGAAAACAGCTCGCCAGACTGGAGCCCGCTTGACTTTGAGCTGTAGGTCAATAGTTTCATGGTGGCCTTACACAGAAGTCAATTCAGTCCTGTTGGAAGCCCCTTTCACTCGAGGCGCACAGCGTGGCCTGCGACGACCAAGAGCAGATTCGACCACCACCTGAGGCTTCCCGACTGGTGACACCGCTGGTGATCTCTCAGACACGAGCTTTAGAGTCTTTAGAGGCTTCGAGGCTTAGAGGCTCAGGCTCTGGCTCGGCCACTTCCCGGGCATACTTGCAGCAAGCGCAGCAGCGGGTACTCGCAGCTGCGCAGCTTCGTTGTCAAAAGAAAAGGCAAAAGCACGCCCGCGGCTCGCGGTGCTCTTTCGCGTCCTTGTTGCCAGGTCTTGTGCCATGCAGCCCCAGACGCGGAGGAGCCCGGCGCCCCCAAGCAGCAGCAGCTCGCCTCCAGCGAGTTTGCGGCCAGCACGGCCTTTGCTTGTCATGGCCCGTACGGCTCCACTTGATGGTAAGGAGCCCGCCCTCCAGAAGCATCCTCGGAGCAAGCTCAGGGGACACCAAGAAAGACTTGCCAGCGGAGTTTTCGGTGGACCGGTCAATGCCATCAAGTGATTGGATCATTGGGAAAGGAGTCCTGCTTTTGGCTCCGGCTCGGTTCTGATTCGACCTTTCACTCATTGCCATTCGACCTTTCACTCATTGCCCTCGCGTTACGAAGCCCTCCGTCTTCGACCCCTTGAGAATAAACACCTGCACATCGTCTGCGCAGGGGCTGATTGTCGCACACCCGAGGACTGCTGTATGTAATTGCCTGGATAAGCAAGGAGGTTCTAAGCTTTGGACTGGGAGTGACCCGAAAATGACCAGGCGCTGGCACTCTGGGCTCCGAGCTGGTCGCTCATGGCCGCGGCTGCTGCGAGTGCAGGGTGGCTACCGCACCATAATCTCACAGTCCAAGAATGAAGGCCCGAAGAAGCCGATATTCCCAAATCGTCAGTTCCAGTGCGTTGCTTCTTCAGGTACGGGGCCCAATCCTCGTTTAAGGTGTGAAAGGACTGAGGGACGGAGAGGGCCATGACTGCGCGAGAGTGCTCCGCATGTGTTTGACTGTCGCCTTTGTAGAAGCTGCACCCAGCAAGAGACATCATATGTGAACATGTGAGCTACAGATGGGGACGGGCCTAAGTTTCTCGGGCACTTATCAGCTGTCTCTCAAGGGCTATTCTGCTCGCATCATGGTGCAGACCAGTGCTATCCAGTGCTCTTCTTGATCCGGCTTGGATATGCAAGCACACTGCCAAGTTCCAATGGCGGAGCGCATCCCAAATCAAGATCCTCTCGCTTGTCGCAGCATCAACAACTTAGCTGCAATACTAGGCTGTGCCTTCCAGCTTCAGGACCAGATGCTGCTGTAGCTTGCTTGCGCAGGTCGGTGATGATATTGTTTAGATGCATACTTCAGGTAGAATGACTTTGCAGCCCATATCCAAGATGCACTCCTGTACCAGCGGCACTGATTCGAGTGACTCTGTAAAGTGGAGTGACAAGACGTTACTAGCACCAACGTCTGCCCAGATACCATGTTGCTTGCAAGCTCCTGGGTCCCGTGTTGTCGGCAGTCGAAGCAACCTACATCCTGGCGCACGGGCGAGGGCACTTCAGGAGCTCAGTCAGCACAGGAGTGTCGAGATGCGCAAAGGCGCGCTTTAGGACAAGCTTCAAGTCACCCGCAGCACCCAGGATTTCCGAGACCTGCCAAGAGGAAAATTGGTCTCCAATCGCCATGCAAGGGGCGAGCGGGGTCGGCTCAGCCTTTGGCCGAAAGCCCCGCTGCCCACTCTGAATGGTTAAATCGATGCATAGTTTCCAAGGCGGAAGCTCTCTCCAGTCTGCACACATATCGTTCTAGGCTGCCAGTTTCTTCGAGAGCTACGCCACACCGGCTAAGTCAGCTGACAGCACGGAGGCACGGCAGCTCAGCTGCGACGCAGGAAACAAATCGGATGTGGGACGTGCACTTCCGAAGTATTTTGCAGCTGCAGGCACATGCTGAGCGGCCAAAGGAAACCTCCGTCAAGCTTGCATAGCCTTCTATCCATAATCTCCAGGACTCACACCAGGTCTCCTGACAAACCTCTGATCTTGAACCCGCACACAGTCTATGCTAGTGCCGAGTACGTGCTGCACAGCAGCACGAAGACACACATGCCATCTTATGGAGGGACTAGTGCTCGGTACTAAGCACACATCGTTCTTTAGCCGTTCCTGCGCTTATCCTGGCGATGAGTTTACCCCCCGCCTCCGTCTCGGAGCCCTTCAAATTCAGGGAGACCCAAGAATCGAGTCATGGGGTCGTTCATTGGCACGGCGGAGGGAGATGCCCTCACGCCCACTCTACAGCAGGCCCAACGCATTCCTCGGTAGGTTCTTGGCGGCGTGCGGAGCCGAACGACGAACGAGATGAGATCGGGGCACTTGCCACAAACTTTTCAGGAAGGGACAACCTTCAATTTCAAGCCAAACAGTCTCTGAGCTGAGATTGGATGCAAATGTAGGAATGTGCCCTCTTTACTCCAGGAGGTTAGTTGCCCGGAACAGGGTGGTTGAACAGCTTGAGCTCACCCGAAGCCCGCTCTTTTGCGACTTTGCTTGCAGCCCTATGCTCCTTTCGAAGACATGCTAGAGAAATGCTACAAAACATGAATCCACCCGTCCAAGCCACGACGTAGTCTGATGAAGTGTCTTTGCCAGCTCTGGGTCCTGGCCGACTTGGAAGCTCACTTGCACAGGGCTGTAGTGGCCGTGGCATGTTTCGCATAGCTCCGACTCGATCCGATCTCGAATCCGACCGGCACCGACACGAACCTCCGTGTGTGTCTCTGTGTGTGTGTGTGTGTTTGCTTTTGGGTGCATGTTGGGGCCTCTCTCGGTGAGCCGTAAACATCGTAAAACCGAGCGTCCTCGGAGAGGCGGCTGCCGAAGCTGGGGATCATCTCCCGAAGTTTAGGGCCCCACCTTTCGGAGGCTCGCGGCTCGCGTGCTTCTTGCATTGCGGAGCTTGGGCATTTCGGAGCTCGGGGCTCGGAGCTCCTCGAATCACTGGCAGGCTTCAGATCCCGCTTCGCCTCTTCAGATCCTCCGGGAAGCAGCTCGCCAAGACCTCGTTTGCAGCGGACCCAACACATCTGACCGTGCCTCTTTGGCTCTTTCCTGCTCTAAAGTGCCCCTGCACTTGCAAAAGGGGAGACAGAAACTGGGGGCTGAAGGACGCAAACGAGGAAGTGAAGAATTCGGCTTGGCGCTGTTTCTTCTCTCACAAGCCGTGGATCTCTTTCCGGGCTCCCGACATCGAGCGAAACCTGCCAGTGTTGGGCATGGACGAGAGAACTGGAGCAGAAGTCAGGGCCTGCACGGCAGTCGATGCCCCTGGTGAGGCCCCCAGCAGCCCGGCCAGGGAGCCTGGCCGTAAAAGCAAAGGCCAAGTGACAAAGCCGCGCCCCGACTGTCAAAACCCTAAACCCACCACTGCCACTTCTTCGCCGAGGAGCCATCCTCTGCTGCAACCACCTTACAAGTACGCATAAGCACGCACTGTCTGGCTTCAGGTACAGCAGCGGGGATGCCTCGGTGCCGAATTGGAGGATGCCTTCATGCAAGACAAGAAGAGGCTTTTTGGAGCTGTTGCCGCACGCGTTTTGCCTGTCTTCTTGGGGTCACCCTTGATGATCTGGACGCGCTGTCCGGCGGTCACCAAGGTCCAGTCCTCGGCCTGAGCATGGCGCCGGGATGCGCCGGCGACGGCTACAGCTGCGGCTACCGCAGCTGCCCACCTTCGCGTCTGGGACGAACTGTCTCAGTTCCGCGAGCTTCTGTGACTTGCTGGCCATGAGCCTCAAGGACATTCCCGCTTCGAAGGGCTCGGGCTCGGAGGCTTTCTTCCAAGCTGCTGCTTCAGCAAGTACAGGGAAAGGTCCAGGTTCTGAAGCCCCGCTGCGGCCGCTGGGATGATGTTGCTACACCTCCAAGGCTTGTGGCGGAGCTTCAACTTCCATCTGACCAGCCCCGACATTGAGGGACATCAGGATTCCACTACAAGCAAGCGAGCCGTGAACCGTAGGGCTGGGGGAATGGAGTGGAAGATCTGCTGGACAGCCATTGAGTCTGAACACAGAACACCGGGTGGACTTGCGTGCGAAGTAGCCCTTTTTTGGCAATCGGGAGCCTGATTGATCTGAAGAGGTCGGTCAGGGAGCCGGATTTGAGAAACCTGCGCCGCACGTGCCGTGGGGCGTGTTGCACGCACTCGGTGGAGTGGGTGCAACCTTGCACAACCTTGCCTTGGACTGAAGCCTGCGAAGGGCCCAAAGAGGAGCACTGGCTGCCCACCGATTCGTCGGGCATCGAGGTGCGGCACCTGTGTGAAACTTATGCAACCGTAGCTGGACATCCGGGGATGACTGCGACGCTTCCAAGAAGCGCAAACACCTATGGCCTATGACATATCCAACGACGGTAACGAACAAAGTAGCGACATCAGCGCCTCACCAAGGAAGGCACGTACATGTAGAAGGTAAACGGTTGGACCCGCTCGGGAGGGTGAATGCGGCTTCTCAGCATACTTCGTCGAGAAGGACAACCCTCACATTTTGCAAGGATCCCGAGAAAACCCCAAAAACAACACACAAGACATATTCTGCTGGAAGCGCTGACATCGGGGGAGCGCCAATGGCAGCCTGCCGGAAAGGCGGAGCTACACAATAAAGTTGAGCGAGTCGCTTGAAGAGGATCGAATCGCGGAAGCCCGCGAAGAACCAAACCGGACATGACAAATGCAAAGCGAACCGAAACGAAGCGTGGGTTTCATGCGCCTGATGCTTTCCACTCATAATCAACAGGGCAGTGTTTAGAACGGCCTTGCCGTAGACTTTGCTCACGTGCTTGCTGGCCACATCCTGAAGTCTGAAGCTGAACTGCGAGTGGAACAAATCTGCCTTGGACCTTCCAGGACTGTCTTTCGTCAAATGCTTAGGGCATCGTCGAAAACGAGAAAGCCAAGCCATAATGATGCCCCACTGAATAACAAAAACAGCAGGCCCGCGCTCTTAATTCTTAGTGAGCTCAAGATGATGACTTGCAAGGCTATTTTCTTTAAGTGCTTGGAGTTTGCAAAGGGTCCGAGACTTTGGCTGGGCCCTGCAAGCAAAGCGGCGGGGTTCTGGCACACCAGGAACTCGCCACTGATCCTAGGATATGTCAAAGGCAACGAATGAGCCCTGCCACCTCGAAGATACCCTTTTCTCGGCATGTCAATGCGTTCTCTAGGTTGCACCATACAGCACCACAGCTGTCCCTGAAGGTTTCAACAGGCTCAGACGGCTTTTCGAAGCATGCAACGCGGAAGAACGAAACTTACGGTGCGGATCTGAGTTTTCCGAAAAGCACGGCTCAAGACTGTCAGACTGCCTGCTTGTCCCTCTCATCCGAGCCACGGGAATCCCATGAACCCCCGGATCTCTGGGATGCCAGATCGCTGCAAAACTGGAAGAGAATAGCCACCTGCACCTTTCCGGGTATCTGCTTCTTACGATGCGAGTGGATGCATATTTTGGCAGCTCTTCAAACGGAACGTCTAGCAGTGCTATGAGAAGATGCAGAACCCCTGAACTGAAGCTCCCAATTCCCTGGCCTACGAACACGAATCGTGCTCGGTACCGCTTGGACCCGCTGCTGAGGCCGTTGGTCTTCCTGGCATGGGGGCGGCTTGCGGGCTACATATGTCAACATCATGATAACAACATATTAGTATAACTGTCCTGTTCATCAACAACACATTGACAATCATCAGCTTGATCGTCATCACCATCATCGTCGTCATCTTCGTCATAGCCACATACATAATCATGATCACAATCACAATCACCACTGTAGTTCTGATAAGAGTACTATGACGCAGAAGCATTTTCCGCCCGAAATACTCCAAACGTCAAGCTAACCAGGTGTTCGCCAAATCAACCAAATCCTACGGAAGGTGCAGTGCCCCTTTTGGTCGTAGCGAGAACTGCGCCCGGCCGGGCACACCGACCGAAAAGGCAGATCAAGCCGATAGCTCCGGTCGACCACCACGTGCTAGCTAAATCATACGGAAGGTGCAGTGCCCCTTTTGGTCGTAGCGCGAACTGAGAACTGCGCCCGGCCGGGCACACCGCGCGAAAACTCGGTGCCGGTGGCGGGGTGCGCACTTCTGCACCAGCCCGGCGCACCCACACCCCACAAGGCGGCGGCACCTACCAAACAGCTAAATCAAGCAGCCGGCGCCCCATGACAGGCAAATTCAATGTCCATGGCGGCCTGACAGAGGACTTGCATGACCTCGTCCACGGGCGCATGGACTCGCGTGCGTGCTCTGGAGTCGTCGCCCGTCCAACGAGTCCTGGCGAATGTGATCAAGGGTAAGACCTGGGTATAGTCGTAGAAGACGTGAAAAGCCGTGTCCCCCGAACCAAGCCGATCTTGAGATGGCGTCGTCGATCTGGGCGAGGATCCTGGACTGGCACCGCTCGGTAAGCCTATGACCACAGGGCGACACCCTGCACCATGTGCTCCTGCGCCGGCCTCTGTGCCTTAGAGGGCTTCGTCTGCAGGCCAAGCAAGGCGAGGAAGTCGGTGACCGCGAAGTGGGCAGTGTCAGTGACTGTCAGTGCCGTTGAACTCGCCGACGAAGCCATGCGCTGGCCGCCGCACCATGCAAGGGTCACGCCGCCCTGTCCTTCGCTATCTATGCATCAGCTCGACGAGCATGCGGGGAGCTCAAACTCCGCCGCGGGGCGAGGATTAACACCATGGGCGTCCGACGTGTCTACCCATCATTTTTTCGGCGACATCGCTTGGGCGGAAGGCTGGCTCCCGACCATCTTTGGGCACAACCTACAAAACACGTTTCGACAGTGGGCGGTCCGAAAGCCTTGTCATTGCGCCACAGGGGACGGCCGAAGTCCTGGTCGGGAGCGGCAACAGCTTGGTGCCCATCACTGGCCGGTGATGGCTGGCGACTCCAGGAAGCTGATGGGCCAAAATGGCTGGGCAGCGCCCGGATAGATGGCCGCCGTCAAAGCGAGGCGCCTGCCACGAAAGTGGCGATGAAGATCCCACCCTCCGTCTAGACCCCAACGTCGGGCAAGTTGAAGGGGTCGACAGGAGGTCGACATGGGGCACCACCCCAGAGTCTCCGGCTGGGGGTCGCCAGCCAAGTCGCCCGACGTGGGCGGATCGGCGTTGGTCGTAGCGCTGGCGTCACCCACCAAGTTCAGACCAGCGGCGGCCAAGAAGTCAGCAAAGTCGTTGGAGGAAGCAATGACGACGGCGAAGGCGAAAGGGCAGTAGAGAAGTTGAAAAGGCAGATCGAGCCGATAGCTTCGGTCGATCTCCACCGTCTGTACCTACACGCATAAATGCGTTACACAACATAATGCGAATCCACCGAACCAAGAATGCCCTTCACCTTCAGCTCTCGGGGTGGAAGCACTGACGCTCCTGCCTCGTGCTGACGATCCAGGATTCGTCGTAGAGAGCAGTCCTGCTCAGCACGTGCTGCAGCACGTAACATCAACCCCTAGGCTGAACACCAGACGCCTACACACATTGCGGCTCAGTGGCTCATCCTTATGAAGATCCGACCTGGAAGCAACTTCAAAGCCCCGCAGCTTGCCGAAACTTTGGCAACGAGCTCGTGGCTAATGAATTCCCACCGCCGAGCAACACAGTCGTTCTGAGCTGGACTTCGCCCCCCAGCGCCAGGAAGGCTTTCGTGAGCTCCTGGCGACCAGACAGTGGGAGATGGTCAAGCGCCACGTCTTGCCGCCGCCCTTTTCACTCCTTCGTGAGCTCGCCGAAATCGACATCGGTGCCGTAGGGCACCCGCGAGAGCGCACACCTGAAGCACAGATTGGGCAAGTGGCTTCGTGGGTGGTCAATGATGTCCAGTCCATGTTCCAGCCTCTCTGTCTCTTTGCGGCCCGCCATCATGAGGGGTGCCCACTCTTCCATCGTCTTCCTGTCCTCTGAGTACTCCATACCTCGCAAGGAGACGCTTCAGAACGAAGCATGCTACGCCGCCGCGCTGCTGGACAATAACGCCTTCGAAGAGGGTGTGGCTTTTCAGCGCATCAAAACCTCAAGGGACGAGAAGGCGTCAGCAGCTCTGGACTCTGGAGAAGTTCTCAATTTTATACTCTAGTTTCTGCGAATGGGCCCGGATCCACAATGAAGTGATGAGAGAACATAAGAGCAATCACCGAGCGGCGCTTCTTCAGCCAAGAGATCTGGTCCTAGCACAAGTCACACTGGAAGTCACGACGATGGCATTGGACACAGGTATGTCGGAGGACTGTTATCTTGCGTCCACATTTGCCAAGAGCCAGACACTCAAACAGGGCCTCAGTTCCCCCGCCCTGTTCTTGAATCATGACCCATATAGGCCACAGAAAGACAGCTGTCTCGCGTGCCCTTCGCGCTGGGCTAATTCGGACTGTGCAGCATAGCCGTGTAGCCGAGTATGTGAATGCCTCTTGCCCATCCCGATGTATCATGCCACGCGACACATGTTCATGTCTGGACTTGTCAGCCGCCTCGCCGCGTGCAAAGGTCATGTGGGGCGTGGTGTGGATGAATCGCTCCGGCTGAGGCAGCAAGCCAGTCCTGAAGCAATGGAGTCATACCGCAGTACTCAGAGTGTCCGGGGCAGCTAGAGCTCTTGACCTAGTGCCTGGCACAAGGTCTGAGATGCGACTACACAACCGATGTAACATACCGCAAGGATCCCATCTTTCCCATACTGAGAACTAATCGATTTCCAGACCAAATTCATCGGCCCAAGGTGCTTGGCCAAGTAGGCCCAGTACTGGCGGCTGAGCTGAAAGTTCTCATTGACCTGA
Organism: Symbiodinium sp. CCMP2456; assembly: GCA_905221635.1. Classification (NCBI taxonomy): domain Eukaryota; class Dinophyceae; order Suessiales; family Symbiodiniaceae; genus Symbiodinium; species Symbiodinium sp. CCMP2456. Next base: position 14,875 of record CAJNDV010032439.1, on the reverse strand, counting down.
GATGCCGCCGCTCATCAGTCATCAGAAGTGTCCCCCCCTTTGCAAGATCAACTGAACTTGCCCCCGTGCCTAGCATTAGATAAGACCCTGAGAAGCAACGTCCAGTTACGACTCGAATCATGCTTGCAACTGCCAGCAGTGCTGAAACATCCGGCATGCTGAAAGTCCCCAAGTTAGAGCGAGCCGGCATCGGGAGGAAAATCGAGCGGAGCGAGAGTGAATGGAGCTGGTTGTGTCAGTGAGTGGGGCTTTTTCAGCCGTCTGCTGGTGCAAATGCGCACACACGCACATCCAATGGACCAAGCTGCAGTGACAGCCTTGTGAATGTCCACATGCTTGCCAGCCTCGCACATGCTTCGGGCTTCAGACGGTGTGCACAAAATCCTGCAAGCTCACGCGCTGCAATGCAACTACTCTGCCTGTGGAGTGTAGTTTGGCTCGCACAGAGCAGAGTGACCGGTCCCAGCATTGTTCCAGGCATTCGAGCTCTCCTGCAAAATCTGCTGAAAGGCTCTCGGATTTCAGATTTGCCACGATCTCAAGGAGCAAAAATTCCCACACAAGCTTGCATACTTCATGGGACGCCGGGTCTGCTTCGTCCTGAGCAACAGCATCCAGCCTTTCGATCATCACCTTCAGCTGGGCAGCGAAGATAACAACGTCATGCACTTTGACACAAAAAGTCGTCAAGCCGATGCTCGCAGGTTTGAAGCTTCAGGCAAGACGCAATGCGCCAGCTTGGCTCCAGCTGCTTCAAGAGCAGGCCAGTGGTTGCACTCATAATGCCACCTTGTAGCTCCAAGAACACACTTACGGCGTGGCTCCTGATGGTCATAAATCCTGGACCCGGCCTCCCACCAGGATGACATCCACGGGCTCCATCTCCTCCTTCTTCCTCTGGAACAAACCTCAAAAATTCATGATTAGTTCACGGTTCTCCGTGGTCTCTTGAACTCCCGAAAGCAGACCAGCCGTCAGCCTGAGAAGCAGGACAAGCAGTCGAAGAAACCGTCGAGCTTCGCCTGGCAAGACACGAGACTTAGAAGTCCCGGCGAATCTAAACAAACATATAAACAATTATATATACATATATGTATGTATATATATATATATATACATATACATATAATATATAATATACTACATAATATACTATAACATATATAATATATATAATATAATATTTATATCGGCAGCCCGGCCTTGGGCTCGCCCCTGTAGCGATCCCGGGTGTTGACCACATCGTCGGCTCCGGCGGAGAGGCGCTTCGAAAGCCCGGCCGCGTGAGAGCCACCTCTCGTCTTGCGACCGGACCCGTGCTTAGTTTCAGGCTCATGAGAGCGGTGAGTGCACCAGGGCATGTCCAGGCAAACTGAAATGCAACAGAACTCACTGAAAAAAATTGAACACCAAACTGGCAAAATGTCATTAGCTTAAACCCGGAGCCCAGCGCGTTCCGCCTCTGAGTTACCCTCAAGTTTTTGCCTTGAACTTTTGGCCTGCTCGTGCTGCCTGCATGCACATGCAAGGGAAATCAGACCACCCTGCGGGGTGGTTAGTTGGCCCCCGGACCCTGACATGAGGCCAACGACCGTCACCTATACGTAGTGCCCTCCACCGAAGCAACAAGATTCAATGATTCACTAAGGACAAACACCCAAAACTTCGATTCTGCAATGCTCTCTCTGGCTAGCGGCGGCTACTGTGGCGCACCTTCATCCGCCGGAGGCAGCTTGCTGCGAAGCCTTCCGGGGCTGCCAAGCGAGCGCGCCTCAGACCAGAGCTTATCGCAGGGCAGTGGCAGTGCTCAAGCGCTTTGCGACGAAGGAAAGTCCCCGAGAAAGGGGCGGTGGAGGAGCTACCGTTGGACGCTGCGTAGCTCGGCCTCAAGTTGACTTCAAACGGCTCGAAGACGTGATGCGCTGCCCTTGCACATCACAGAAGCAAACCTCGACATCGAAGGCTCAAGAGTCCTGTCGTGGCTGAATTGGCCCCTGCATGATTGTCTTGCCCGCACTGTCCCTTCGGTCTGGCAAGCTCTTTAGACAACAGTGACAGCACGTCTTTAAGATCCGGGCACCGCTTTAGCCTCTGGCGATGTCAGCCCCTGCACGCAGGATCACTTTCTCGGCCTATCTCCTGAAACACCTTCAAACTTTCGCCAGCATGAGCTGCTATTGATACGACCTCCCTGACCAAACTCAACATCCTGCCTTTGGCAGATCGCCACCAAGTTGAATCCCAAGGTCGGTTCGCCTCGGGTTTCGAGAAATCTCCGTCTCCCCGCCTGGCCACACTTCGCAGCCACGGCCGCTGAACATGTACAAAAAATCATACTTCTGACAGGCGCAGAATTGAAGCGAGTTGATCTGCCCAAATTGGTGGGCTCACGGCAGCAGTCCGTGTGCTGGCGAGAGAACCTTCGCCGGCGAGAGAACCTGCTCCCAAGCGACGGGCTGTGGCATGTTCTGTTCAACAGGTGATCTCTTCAGGTAAGGTAAACGTTCAGACCTCCATGCTGGCCCGCCTTTCCCACCGCCTTCTCTAGCTGTCCTTGGCGCTTTTACAAACCCAGGCCTCTACAGCCGGCTTCTCTACGCGCTCCAAGCTGGAAGACCTGCCAAGGTGCAAGGAAGCACGTTTAGGACCCTGGCTCTGACTCTGAGCTGAGGCTTCCACTCTGTAGCCACAAGCTGAGAGGTCGCCAGCGAGGCCGCCAGCTTGTTCTGCACCTGGCTTCGCGTCACCGCAGCTTTCTGCGATCGGAAAGGTTTCGAATCCTCCAGCCACCTGCCCTTCACAGCCAAGGCACAACACCCGGCAAACTGATGGGTGCTCTCGCCGCTGAGACTGCAGGCAGCCTGAGCTCACATGGTGCAAGACCCATGAGGTCCCAGGGCCACGAGCTGCATCAGCTACTGTACCCGCATGTCAGGGTCGAGCCAATGCAGCGATCAGCGAAGGCTTCACTTCCGGGTCAGATTAGATTCAGCCAGCCGCTACGGTAGGAGTTGGGAGAGCAAGGGCTCAAGACACACTCGGTCACTGCGAGATACCGTTCTCGTCCCAGCTTAAGACTACCTCAAATCAAAACACTTGAGAACATCACAGCCTTGCAAGGATGTCGATGCAATCTTGCTCGGTTCTGCGCAAATCAACATACAGTTTTGAACCCGGCCAGAACGGCATTGAAACAAATGGCAGCACGCTACACACGACTCTGAGATGTCGGCCCGTTTTGTCCGGTTGTGAGCACCTGAAAGCTGACTGCAGTGCAGGGTGAAGATCCTGCGAAAACCAAATTCCACAGCGCTCTTCCACTGCACCCGCCTGGCTGGCAGGCAATGCCGCGCGAGGCAGCTCAGACCGGAGTCGCCTCAAAGGACAGGGCTGTGAGCTCTTAGCGGCTTAGCGAACGAAGAGACGCTGCAGGCCTGCCGTCTCACAATTTGTCTGGGGTCAATGTCAAAACATATCGAAGCAACAGACTTGTCCGAGGTGACTTCAGGCTCAGGCCCTGCCAGATCGGGAACTACCGTCGATTGCACTTCGCCCGACTGCACGGCCTGAGGAAAAACGAATCATGCCCAGCCCTTAAGCGAATATTCGGCCAAAAAAGATTTGCTTAGCTAAGGCTTCGCTTCTGTGCCAGGCAACGGCCGGCTGCAGCGGGACCGGAAGCCTTAATAAAGAGGGACAGGGTCTCTCGATCCTGCTCTACGCCGCCAACGGTCACAGCTCCGGGAGCGGCACTGAACCGGCTCGGTGGGAGGCCCTGGATGTCCTCAGCTTCGCACATCTTTGAGCAGTCTGGGAGCATCGGCTTACTCTGGGCACTCTGAGTACACAGATGGACTCCGCACCCTTAGTTCGGATGCCCGGTGCCCGTTCCTCGCAAAGCTTGGGCTCCAGCGCGTCGGGCTGGAGGCAGCGGCAGCGGGCAGGGAGTAGCGCACGGGAGCGCCTGCACGAAGTGACCAGGGATCGGAGGGTGCCATCGGACGGATCCTGCGAATACGAACGTCGGTTTGCAGCTGCGGAGTGCACCGGCGACTTCTGCCGGCGTCGCTGGCACATTGAAGCTGCCGAGATTCGAAGTCGCTTCCCGGTAACCTGAGAGGGGCGGAGGTTGCACAACTCTCTCTGACAGTCTGAGTGCTGTTCCGAAGCTCGGCGCCCCGCTGCTCGGCACGCTGGGCGCGTACCGATAGCTAGTGGAACCTTCAAAGGGCCGAGGGACGCGGGCGCTGGAGCGAAGCGCTGGAACGGCCAAGCCCCGCGCAGGGCTGCACGTAAGCAGACGGCTGGCCCCCTGAGACCACGTGGGACATCGTGTGACACAAGGAACCCCCAACAGATTGCAAAGTTAAAGCAAACCCCCAAGGATCAGAGATAGAACACTGCGCAAACATGGCTTGTATGCCGTGGTGCTCGCGGCTCCTGAGACCTTCACTGGCGAGCATTGCCGGCGGTGCTGGAGGCGGTGCCGTGTAGCTGTAGTACGGCCTGGGGCCTCGGATCTTCAATCCTGGACTCTAAACTGCTATACAAACCACGAGGCTCTTGGCCACAGGCTTTGCCCGGCCAGCAGCGTCTGGTAGGGAACCTGCTGGACACCTTTATCGCGAGAGACAGGCGGAGACACCTCTGGCCGGGGAACCAAGTGCCGTGCTGCCAGTCAGGGAAGGGGCCGGCTCAGGCTGCAGACCTCCGAGTCCAAGAAGCCAGCTGGGGTGGTCGGGCAGCAGAATCAAAATCTGAGGACCGCCATGAACAGAGAACCACACTTAGGTCCTGAAGTTTACTGATGTGTCCTTCCGAGGACATGAGGACCTAACCGAATGAGACCGAACCCTGAATTTCACTGCGGCTGTCACCCCGCTTGCCTTCCAGCTTTGGATAGGAGCTGGTCAAGGCCGTCTGCGCCAGGCGTTCTGCAGTCGCAGACGGACAGGGAAACAGCGGCGGTCTACTAGCTTCCTCGGCATTACGAAGTCGAAGGCCTCAACTGACAGGAGTCACCAGCACGACAGATGGTGCGCAAGGCTTATGCGGAGCTTCAAACCCAGGCGCCTTGTGGGGACGCACCCGGGCCCATGCCAGTGGCGCGCCGACCTGCAGGTCTCCCGTCTACGTCGCCTAGACGAGAGAGCCAAATCCCCTGCAGCGCCGAGGACCCCCGCTGGGGCTCAGCACCCATGGAGCCGCGCTGTCGAGCTGCGACAGCTGGCTGGGCTCCAAATCTGAGCAGGGCCAAGGCTTAAAACCAAAAGACCCACTTTGTCCGACCGAGGGCATGGCCAGCAAAGGTGTCCATGCTCGCTCTTGAGCTAGAATGCTAAGCCGAAACGAGCGAATTTGGTGAACAACCGTAAACCCGCAAACGCTACTTTCCGACCAAATCGTAGCACCTTCCTCCTGTCCACTCTGAGAAGAGCAGTTTACCTTACTCCCACTCAGCAATAGCAGCATCGAAAATGTGATGGCTGATGGAGTGATTGTTCACACAATCTCACTGCTCATGGTGTGGATGCGGGACATTTGGCCTGTCGCTTGGTGCTATCGGGATGCTGGGGCAAGGCTGGGTGTTGCTGTCAAAGTGGCATTGTCCTGAAGTTTGTTCCACGCTCCCTGCCAGTTCGTGTAGTCCACCTGTGTCCACTGTGGCAGTTGATGCGGAAGGTTGTGACCACCCCGGCTCAAAAGATCTCAGTGTGCTCAGCTGCTCTGCTACCAGTATGAGCAGCACCAGCAGGCTTAGGAGGCAGCTCCTTTTCACACCCGTTGCGGGCTGCGCTCAGCCGGGGAGAGTCGCGATTCACGGTCCTTCTTTGGGCCGTGCCGGTGCATTGATGCATCAGGCCTCCGTTTGGTGGAGCCAGCGTGGCCAACCCGTGGCCTTGAGCTGCAAACCGTTGCATGAAGACCAGAAGGAGCCCCACTAGCAAAGTCAGAAGCCTGAGATTCGTGCCTCCAGATCGGCTTCCTCCTCGTCCAGGTCCTCCTGTGTGTCAGGAGCACGCTGTGCCGTTGTGTGAGGGACGGGAGGGAGAAGGGGAGGGGAGGGAGCGAGGAGGGAATCCGAGGTTGTTTCGTCGGCAGACGACAAACACTAGTACAGTTATTCTGTCAGGTCCGAGAGGTACGTGACTGCCTGAGAAAACGTTTGGTCCGATGCCACAAGACGAGCTTTGCACCCCTGAAACAGAACCTGCTCGGTGGAACAGAACCTGTTCGGAGTGCTGAAAACCCCGGTGCAAACAACTTCATAAAAGAGACGGAGCAACCTGAAAGGTCTGCCACTGATCTTCTGGCAAGCAGGACCTTTAGATCCCTGAAACTTCTTGTTAAAAGAACTTCGGAGTGTTCCTTGGCTCGAGAAGTCGCCCGGTAGTCCAAGCTCGCCCCGATGATATCAATGCTCACGCCGATGCCGCAAATGAAGACCGCTCCCTCCAAGCACCAAGAAGCAAAGGAACTCATGAAAAGCTGTGCGTTTCAACTCGGCTGCGAAGCGCCAAAGCAACCGTCCCCAGACCATGGAAACACCCGTCACTCAGCATCCAACCCAAGCGAAGCGTACGGCACCTCAGCCAGCGTGTGCCCACCGGCTTGCAAACCCATCTACTCACACTATGTAAAACAACCTGCTGTGGGCTCGCTGTCTGCTGGACTTCGGAAGGCCGACAGGAGAGCATTGACCTGGATAGATGTGATGCTTAGCAAGGGCGGTCCTCCTGGCACTTCTACACTGGTCGCTGTGCTGCACAGCTTTCTGTTCCGGAGTCTGACTGAGCTTGAGCGCGCTGCTTGCAAGCTGGTGATGAAGCGAGGAGGTAGGGTTGACACAAGGAGTTGTTTCATGGCTGCGACCGCATGCTTTGCCTGACGGTCATCCGAAGTGACATTTAGAAACTACGTGTTCGTATCAGAGCAGGTGCTGCATCCGGACGAGGAAATGATATTTAGGTTGGGCTGTGCTTATTTACGAACCATTCCAGCAGAGCAGCGTTTCGCCACTGTTTCAGCAGCACGGGCCTGCAAGTCGCATAAATGCTTGTAGAGAATTAGCGCGCGACTTCTGATCGCAACGTTTTCACTTCCCAGACTTGTCTTCAGATCTGCTTTGCTACGCTGCGGGCCCTTGGCCCAAACGTCGCCACTTTAGCGTTTCTCTATAGGGCCACCATCAGCATCTTCTGCCATCTCCAGCGGTGCCTCCTCCAGCACTTCCTTGCCTTCCTCCTCCACGGTCATGGAGGCCTCGCTGCTTCGACACAGAGCGCAGCTAGCAGTTGCCCATGCACGGTACCTGGAAGTTACTGCAGAAGTCACCAGCAGGACAGTCCTATGGACATGCACGGACCGGACAGAAGCGAGTCTCGGGACTGCCAGACACTCTTTCCACACTTTCAACGTGCCGACCCCACACTCAAAACTGTTGCGAACACCAGGGGATACCTCAGAGCTGCTTAGACATGCTTAGACCACGCGAGTTCTGTTGCCAGACAAACCCAGCTGCAAATCACACGTCGTCCATCCAAGCGGCTGCGTTTGAATCAGCAGCTTCGTCTGCAGCGTTCAGAAAGCTTGCCTCATCAACAGCTGCAAACGTACGTTCACCGAAGACCGACTTCGGGAAGCCCCAACGTCTGCTCAGATCTTCTAACTGCCGTCTCGTGCACGTCTGACATCTGGACCAACTGCCACCTCTTTCATGGGCACAAAGGCATTCGTCACTCGGGGTCTTCTCTGCTCAGCAGAGTCGGATCATGTCTGATCTGAAGTCTAACGGGGAACGCTGCGAGCGACTGAGTTCGCAGAAGACCCTGCCCAGCTCGGCGGGTATCCGATTTTACACCGACCCCAATCACGCCTGCCACTTTCTCAACACGAATCTCATCGTAGCAAAAATGCAAGCTACAGCATGGAGGCATCGCAGACCTGTCAATGGCGCTTTGTTCATTTGTGCTGGTCAAAGTTTGGTGCAGGGACAGAAATTGAATTGCAATGCAACACATGTAGTCGGCACTGCAACTGATCGTTGAAGCTTTTGGGGGGCACCGGAGGCCCTCGGAGGCCCTCGGCCTGCCCGAAAGGGTTTTGGGTTCCGTCACGTTGCAGCACCCATCTTCCCAGACGGGAGCTTTAGAAATCCGGCAGCCTGCCTCTGTCAGGACTGCATCAAGCCAAACTCGTAAACCTTGTCGATGAAAAATGAAAAACATAAACAATCCTTTGAAGCCTGGGATGCTTCAAGCTTCTCTTGCGTTTGGTGACTTCTGAAGCCGGCGACGATTGACACCGAGCGTTTCTGACACATCCAGGCTTCAAAGTGATTCCGGCTCCGAAGCCGCGAAATTGTTCAAACAAGCAAATCTCCTGCTAAATCCCCCGCAGGCCGCGACAGACGCCTACAGCCCTCGAGCAATGACCAGGGAGGCAGTGTGATTTTCACATGGTCCCCGCCACCGTATTCTCCGAATGCTTGCATCTGCTGCTTTCACATGAATACCTCGGCCTTGCGTTGCCGCTGATATGGCTTAACTTGCAGCACCGCAACATGCACCGAATTTTCGCGTTTCAGGTGATGGATTTTTGGCAAGATCAACTACCATGTTCACATTGAACTATGATCATGCTTAGTCCCACCTGCACCAACGACCTGCATACCTTGTTCTCACCGAACAGCAGCGTAGGTCACCTGTGCTCTTGACTGGAGATTCGACTTGAGACATCTTCGGATCCTGGCGCTGGCGCACCAGAGGCCCCACCTTAAGAAGCGGCGCTGCTGGAGCTGCCCTTGGAAGAGCCGATGTGGCTCGCCTGCCGATGTGCGAAATGGTGGAAAGCCCCACGAGATTTCTGTAGTTGCTTCCACTGGAAGGAAGGCAAGGTACGAAGCGACAGTATGAACTCTTTTATCTTGCAGATTTAAAGTGACGTGCTGTCTCCGCATGTATAGCCGTACTCTCGTGCAGTCTGCACGACCTGATGGAGAACATGTCGGCTTACTTGACCGATGTGCATGGAGTGTTGGCACAGTGTTGGGATTGAGACTGGTGTGCACGCACACAGGAAAACCGCACCCGAACTTCCCGCTTTACCGAGAAACCGACACGGAGGTTTGAGTAGGGCGTAGGGGGATGGCTGGCCACGGACTCGGCTGATTGAGGTAATGAAAACAAGGCATCTTTGCCTGATGCTGGAGATGCACAAGTTCGACCGGAAGAGCCCAAGCACTTGCAAAGCAAGCTCAAAATGGAACGTTTCCAGACGGCACGTTGCCAAACTTCCAAATTGACTAATACACCGGCACCCACAGACCTTTGGCTGATGCGACCCCTTGTGGCTACAACGCTCATAATTCGCACGAGGTGGGCTGCGAGCGGTGACCCTGAACCCCGTCATGCCCGCTCTTTGCCTTTGATCCAGCAGCGGAGCCTCCTCTTCGACGATCTTTGCCCCTGACAGAGGGAGTACTGCATGCAGGGAGTGGGCTGTCGCAAGCCGAGAGGAGACGACGCGGCGACTCGGCGAGCTGAGCCTGGCTGAAGTCACCTTCGCAATCCTTGGAAAAGAAACTCGACAGTAGCCACTTCCTGTCAACGGCTGCCAAACCTCCGGCCTTGCAGTGAACACTTGGGACGTCGGCTTTATGCTTCGCTGCTGGCAAGACTCATCTTTTCCAGACGATCGAAGCGATCCTCATCGGTGAGGTTGGCTGTCTCCTGTCGCAAATGGCTTTCTTGCTTCTCAATGAGACGAGCTGACAGGATCTGTGTCTGTGTCTACGAGCCTCAACTGGCCAAGGCATTGTCGGAGCTGTCGAGCCGCCGTAACCTGCGGCCGACCCAAATATCGAATCGCAACCCGCCATCGCCATAAAGCCTGCAAAGCTCTTTGTCTGTCTCCCGAAACCTGCACACTTGCTTGCCCGGCCATACGGCTTTCGAGTATCTAAATAGCCCCATACGAGCCCTTGCTGGCAATGATCTTATGATCGACATTACTGCCCCGTCTGCAGCAGGGTACGCTTCACAGCGTCCGAGGTGACGATTTTTGCGCTCCTTGGCATGTTCGGTGCGGAACAAAGTTTAGCCTGGTCTATTCTCACAGCCTCGATCCTTCCCTGATATATATTGTTAAATGCTTCTACAACCATCACGCACCCTCAGTACTCTTTTCGGGGGTTCTGCATACGGTTCCGAAGGGCCTGCTCTTTCCGTGACGCGGGAAAGCAGAACGAGCTGCCGGGCCAACAACAAGGCAAGGCGCGCAGGCTCCAGAATTTGAATGCCTCCAGCAATTCCCACGTCACCTGTTCAAGCGAGCGTCAGGCGATTCGAGCCTCGATGCTGCGTACTTGCGGGGTAAGACAAACCCATCCCCTTCGATTGCCATGTGCCCGCCTTCGTTGAACTCTAGCGGCTGATCGAAAGCGAGGTTGTTAAGGAAGTTCTGCCAGCGCTTTCGTGGCACCTCAGCTTCAAAGGTACAACCATCGCCGGATGTCTCTATGGTCAGAGCTAGCATGGCTGCTGGATGACATGTAAATGTAGCTTATGCAAGCAGCGTGCCGTCAGCATGGTGCAGATTGGGAGATATCCAGTTCTCTCAAACATGCCAAACGCAATGCTTTGTCAGAGTGCTGGAACGCAAGTCCATTCAGAAGGGTTGCTTGCGGGCTTCAAAGCGACATGCAGTTTTGCATGCATCCGCGCCTGGGCCATGACCTGGACGATAACCTGCAGAGGAAGGCAGCAACAAACGGGCTTGGAATCGACGGACTAGCACTTGATTGCAGTCGCTGCGGCAAGGCTTCGTGCCGCCTAGCAACAGCAGCTCGGGTGAGGCGCGCGTTGCCGTAGATGTCTTCAAACATGTTATGGTATGCCTGGTTGAGCTGCGCTATCAACAGATTCCTTGGATGCGGTTCCTGTTGCGGGAAAACGCTGTAGCCGTCACGGCACGAGCCGCAGTCTGAAGCCAGGCCGAGTCACACCAAGAAGATGAAGACTAAAGCGACAAACACGGAGATGGCCACCTGGTCAGCAACCCTCCCACCTGCCCGATGCCGGCACATCGAAGGTGCTGTCATTTGCAGAGAAAGGTAAAGGCCAAGGGCGCACCAGCACAGTTACCTCCACCTGGAAGTCGTCGTAATGCCTTCGTAGGCGGCCACAGTTTAAAGGCAAGGAGGCTCGGACTGTTGCCTATGTTATGCTGACCGAGCGACGTTTCCTCACATCTAGTGGTGCTAGCTGCTGCTAATACTAGCTTCCTACATATCGAGCCCTCGAGTGCAAACCTCACAACGGCTGCCGAATCGCAACTTGTCCGCGAGAATTGCTAGTGCCGGACAGATGCGTATTCGGGAACATACCCAAAGAAATCTGAAGGAGAGCGCGCATCCAAGCGGGAACCTCAGGCAACGACGGTCGGGCGAGCATTGCGATCTTTCCCTTGTGTCCTAGAAGCCTTGCGCTTCGACCATACACCGTTCATAGATATGCTGCTATGCTTTGCAGCCGGCGCAACGGTCTCGAAGTCTTCAATGTGGTGGTTCAATGCTGAGATGGCCTCAACAGCTAAGAGCAGAAAGGGCTGCATGGAGCCCCCCCGTCTTCCGGTGCAAGCAAGGTGCAGTGGAGAAGGCCAAGATCAGAAAGGTCAAAGCCAGGACGAAGAGAACCACCTACAATCGAGCTCTACTCTTGCCGTCTGTGATCCCTAGCAGCAGCGGCAGCAGCAACAGCAGCAGCTGCTGCTGCTCAGGCTTCCACTTGCTTTAGCGGTTTGTTTTTCGAATATCTTCATGTTTGCGTATTTCACGCCGACTTTTGGCTATGATCATGCCACGCATGCATTCATGGGATCAGAGGTTGGCCGCGGTATGTCGGCTTTACCTAAATGTGAGGAAACAGACCACACAACATCACGCTTCGGATCAGGCATCCCGCTTCACACCGGAACCACCTCAACGAGCCCGGGGCCACTTGAGCAAGAGATCTATCCTTCTGGAGATGCTCCCGTTCATCCGTGTTCCGTTTGAAAGCCTTCAAACAAGTCTTTCGGCCTCGGAGATCAGGTAGAAGCAAACCAGCAAGAAGGCCGACACGCGCATGGACAAGAGGCTGAAATCGGTAAGGAGGAACCTCGAGAGGAAGAAGCATGCCCGCTGATATCTTGTTTAGCAAGCCGCCTGTCCAAAGCCCCCAAGCCAAACTCAAAGGCCCTCGAATTCTCCGGGCGACCAGTATATCAGCAGAGCAATGGAGCTCAGGATGGAGTAGACGTCCATGATCTGCAGCACCCGCAGAACAGATTCTTATTTCAACGAAATCGAGACGACTGCGATTCAAGCGTACGGCAGCGTGCGGAATCCTAAACCTCACTGCTCGGGCTTCTCGTCTTGTGCGGGACCCGTCATTGCCGGACTTTTAGACTGCCGCGGATTCACTTCGCCGACCTGTTGTCCCTCGGGACAAAGCACCGAGAACAGCTCATAGTTCCTGGGATATGAGTGTGAATTGAAAGTCAAATGAGTCTAGGCCTGCACTAGTCTGCAGTGTAGCGTCGGAGCTAGACAGCAAACATTTCAAGCGGCTTGCTGCCCAGACCGAAGTGAGTGCCACTACTCTGTCGGCGCCTACACCAATAAAGGTCAAGACTGTCTGACACGCGTTGAGAGCAGAATCCTGTCTCCAAATCTTAGAATCACGTGGTGCCATGGCCGACTTACCCCACCCTGAAGACCCGCCCGCCAGCTCCAAAACCATCAAATTTTGCCTCCGAGGCACGAGGCCGCACGGGAGTTGACACAGTAAGTAATGGGCTCCAGGGCAAACCTGGTTTGCGAAGCTCAACGCTTGAGTGTACAAGCATCTTGCTCATGCCATTGTTGCGAACAGGCTGATGAGTCGGTTATTTGCACAAGAAGCCTCACCTTCTTCCGGTAATCTAGCCAGCTGTCAAAGCTGAGCAACATGAAAACGAAGGTCCACATCAGACCAAGCTGACCGACCTCACAGCTTAAAGCTTTCAAGACACCTTTCCAAGCATCCCTTGCTGAGCTGGACACCACCTGAAAGCTCTTCAAGCTGTCAGGTATCGGGAAGCATCTTCCTAGGCGGGCGCAGCGAGAGCAACAGCAACGGGGAGACTTGTCGGCCGAGCGCTCAAAAAAGGTCCCCTGTCAGCCGCGGCTCCACAGAAATGTGTGATGGATCCCTGCTTGAAGTCGCCGTACAGCTTCCTGAGGAAGAGAACAAGATGTGCAGAGCAACCTCGCACTCCCCCGCAGTGCCTGGTGAGGCTGAACATCATCGATGGTAAGCAGCCCAGATAGATAAAGACGCGGCAGCAGAGCGTGGCGATATTCTCCTATGTGAGACAACGGCTCACTGGGCAGGTTCAGCATGGGACTTAGGCTTGAGGGGCTGGCACTGGCACTGAAGAAGCATACCGGCTTCATGGACCAGCTTGGAAAGTACAGCTTCTGCTGAGTAGAACGCAGTGCAGCGTTGGACCTTCTAACAGAGAAGAGATTCGGTGTGCGACAGCTTCGGTCCTCGAAGGTCTCCTTATAATCGTGATGAAAGAGAAAGGCTTGGCTGGTGGCAAAGACCAAGGCCGTGAGCAGGAAGTAGAACCGTCCTGAAGCACTATGCAAGCTGGAAATTCGAATCCCTTCACCTTAACAAGCGACTTCAAATGGCTTTACCTTCACCCACCACCAAGGTAGGATGTGCAGTACCAGTTTGAGCACACGCTTGCCAAGTCTCCCAGAATGAAGTAGAAGACGGCGAAGCGAAACCAAACTGTGTCAGCAGCCAAGCAGACGGCCGGGTGGCTGGTGATCCTTCGACATGTTGCTTGGTCTGAGACTTGCACAGTTCACATGTAGAGATCGGGAGCTAGCAGATTGGGATCTGCTGAACCTCTCGTCGAACTTTAGCACCGACAGCTTCACCATTCCAGCATATTACAGGGCACTGCCCCTTGCATACTTGCTGTGTGCATCGATGGGCAAACCTTCGAACAACCCTGAGTGCAGCATGCGGAGACCATCGGTAATTCAGCCAGTTCACTTTGCGTCCCCGTGGGTGCAAAGCCACTGGAGGGCCTCTTCAGGAAACAAAAAGTTTCGGATGGTTTCGGACTTCGGAGCGGGAGGAAGCTTCTGGGATGTAGCGGCAAAGCTGCTACCAATGCTTGGGGTGCGGTAAGGATAATTTCGCACACGAACCTTCGCCACTCATGCTTCATCCAACGGAGAGTGACAGGCCTGGTTGAAGTTGCCGTCTGCATCCTGCCCCAGACTTGGTTGCCGACACATGTGTGATAATCACTACCGTGCATGCACTTGCACTTGTTCGTAGCCTGCGGCGACCTAGGCGGAAGGGTCAGCGGTTTAGAGTCTAGGGTTTTTTTTGGTCTAGGGTTTAGGGTTTAGGGTTCAGGGTTTCGGGTTCAGGGTTTAGGGTTTAGGGTTCAGGGAACATGATGTGGTCGGATGCAGATTGCGGATGAGGGCATTTTGTGGCTAACACTGCACGCAAGTACGAAACGGTCACATCCTGAAGCTGGCTTGGCCCGCGAACAGTAATGTGGATGTAAATCTCCAATCGCTCCGCTCCGCACAATCTGCGCAGGAGCAGCAGCAGAGGAGGGAGGACGGGTGGTGATGGCGGTAGTAGTAGTAGTAGTAGTAGTAGCGGTAGTAGTAGTAGTAGCGGTAGTAGTAGTAGTAGTAGTAGTAGTAGTAGTAGTAATAGTAGTAGTAGTAGTAGTAGTAGCAGTAGTAGTAGTAGCAGTAGAAGTAGTACTAGTAGTAGTAGTAGTAGTAGTAGTAGTAGTAGCAGTAGCGGAG
>CAJNDV010032438.1:26918-41036 GCA_905221635.1 Symbiodinium sp. CCMP2456 | reverse complement strand
CATGCAGGCATGCATGCATGCATGCCTACCTACAGAAAGATATGGGTGGTTGTCAAAATTAGGGTCCCATTTTAGGTCCTTATTATAATACGGCACCTATTATTTAGGGTACCCCAAAAGGGACCATTATTTTGACAACCACCCATATACATGCGCATGACCGCGTTCAGAGCCTGGCCTGCTGGAGGCCTGTGAGTTCGCGAACACACGGGAGTGCCTCGGCATCTATGCCGGCCTCTTCTCCTCGGGCCTGGGGAAGTACGACACCACGATCTTCGACACTTTCCGGGCCTTTGGCTTCACGGTTTTCGCGACTTGCAGCTTGCAGTGCAAGAGCGCAGTAGCTCGGGGGCTTGAGGTTTGAGTGGCCACCCGGGCTGGCGGAGGTCTGAGAAAGATCAAAAGCGGTGGGTGAAGGGAGGAAGAGGGCCCAGGCCCCGGTGACCTTAAGACCTCTAGCTCTCGGGCCCTAATACCAAGACAGAGACGGAGAGACAGGCAGAACTCGCCAGATAGAATATGAGGTGCGCCCGTCGCCAGTCTTATATATGTAAACAGGTGTCACCTGGAGCCCGCTGGATGCACACCCGCGCAGACTTATGTCAACTCCTAAGCCCCAAAGTCCAAAACTCTAGACTCGTAACTCCCGCGACGCTCAAGCAATTCCTTGCGAGGCATCTTCAGCGTGGCAAAGGCGGGGCTCTATGCCTGCCAGGACAGGATTTTCTGAAACAAAGAAGCCCTGACTGTATGGGGTTCCGGGCGGGTCCTTAGAGCGGGTCGTGATAATCAGGCTCATATTCACTGTCGCTCGCATCGAAAACTGGCAAGTGCTTAAATCTTCGAAGATGTGCAAGCCAAGCATAGCCCGAGCCACGAAGCGTTTCCTCAAACCCGAAGTCTTGAAGCTCAACAAAACTTATGAAGATTTATAAACTACATAGACCTCACGTAAGCCTCGGAAAAGCGAAGCCACCAACCTCTACGATCCTATTCTAAGCCCCCCACCCAGGCCCTCTGAAAAAGCTGCGCACACGCCAGGACTTCCGGTTCATGGCTAAGGCTTCTACGCTGGTGTTCTTGGTGATCTTCCTTCCTGTGCCTTCTGGAGGGTTTAGGTTCAGGATTCTAGGTTTGGAGCTTCGGTTTTGGGGTTGAGGGAGCTCTAGGATGAGCTTAGGGGATGCTAGAGCGGAGGTTATTAGGCTTTCAGGGGTTTCGAGGAGTCGGGAGTCTCAGGCTTGCCGCGCCAGGGATCAGGGTGTAGGTCGAATTTTTGGAGCTGTTTTGGGCTAGCCTTTTGAGTGGCCCGACTGAGTCCTATGGTTCTGCCTTTCTTCGTGCCAGGTCTTTTCGACCACCCAGCACTATACACTTGGGGTTGGACCATAAACTCAACTGAGGTGCTGCTGGTGGCACGTTTTTTCTTTGTGAGCGCGACGGCGCTGTACGTGGCTTCTGTGCTGCCCAGCTGGATACTGACTCTCGTGTTCCTCTGGCGCCTTCAAAGGAGTCTTGGTGCGCTTTTTTCGCCTGAAACCCGAAACTTTACAGTAAGTTAAAGTAAATACATCTTGCAAGACGAGCAGATGTGCGGTGCCAGTCCTCAGCCACGAAGTCAAGTCAAGGAACTGCCAGAAGATGATACAGCGGACGAGCCTGCCCGGGAGGCATGAGGTGAGCATGGGCCAGATTTGATAGGGTGTCAGGAATGCCCTCCATGTAGGGCATGCAGACTTTAGGGCGTAGGAATAGGAGCCCCCCCCATCTATCAACCCGGTCTGGGTTTGTGGGGGGGGCGCAGCGGCATAAGGCCGTTCCTTTTGAGCCTGCCATGGCTAAACCCAGTTTGAGGCAGCGAATCAGTTCTGCCTCGCCCATGCTCTCATTCCCGATCGTGCTTTCGATCGAAATCGCAGCTCCTTCTTGGGTTGGGGGCATTCCTTTCACCTCTTTTGCAATGCAGATGCGAATGGCTGTTGCAAAGGGCTTGAAGCCGTCTCTGGGTCTGCACGATGCAAAGCAGACTAATTAGACTTGTGTGTGTTGCCCAGAATGCAGTCGCCCGAACCCGAGAAGGAGTTTGCTGGAACAGATGTCGAAGCTCCTGCTTGGGGATGCCGAGAAACAGAGTGTCACGCACTGCTACCAGGGATTCTGGTCAGGTATTCGGCTCTTGTTGCAAGTCGGTGCTGATGCTGATGATGGTGGAGATGAGGATGGTGACGGCAACATCGAAGTGCCCTAGACCCTAAGCCCGATCCGTGACACGGTGCCCAATGTGCAAATTCAGCTGTCAGAATACTCGAGATGCAAGAAATCGCTCCTTGTTTCCGAAGATATTAAGAGTACCGCAGTTACGCTCATTTTGTATATGCAGGGGTTTTGTGTTTGGGGTCTATGTCTGGGTCCCACTTTTTCGGAACTCCTCCCGTCGCAACTTGCAACCTCTTGAGCCCCGTGGATGAGTTGAGGCTGTGCTGCCAGTGACCGGGAAGACCCCCCGATTCTCCATCTTCGGCTGGCTGCTCGGGTTTAAGACGACGGCTTCCACTAGGGCTTTGATAGGGTTCCTAGAAGGGTGCGTATACCTTCCCTATACCCTATACCCTAAACCCGGTATACCCTTAACCCCAAACCCTAAACCCCAAACCCTAAAACCTAAACCCTAAACCCTAAGCTAAACCCTAAGCCAGCTATACCCTTAACCCCAAGAGCCCTAAATACCAAAAATCCCTTTCGCGCACAGCTCCGGCTCACGGGTTCCCGAATAGCAGAGTTTTTTCCGTTGAGTGGTGTCAAGATAGGGTGCTGTTTAGGGTTTAGGGTTTTAGGGTTTAGGGTTTAGGGTTTTAGGGTTTAGGGTTTAGGCTTCATGATTAGAATGGGGGTTTAGGGTTCAGGGTCTAGGGTTCAGGGTTTAGGGTTTAGGGTTTAGGCTTCATGATTAGAATGGGGGTTTAGTGCGTACTATGGTACGGTAGTACAGTCTATTGAGTACAATTATATCGTAGATTAGGGATCCCGACGGCAGAGTATGCTTACTTCTTCCGGCTTCCCTTTTTATGGCGACACCCTGAACTGTGTCCCGTTGTTCTTCACCCACCAAGCTAGCCTTTTCCGTCCAGCAACCCGTAAGATGGTCCGCCCTTACGGTAACCCTTATATAACCAACCATGTATTTAAACCCTAAACCCCTAAACCCTAAACCCTAAACCCTGCAAGTGCGAGAGGGAAAAAACCCTGCAATGCGGGCTCGTCCTTGCTATGTAGGAGGCAAAAAACCCTAAACCCTACACCCTCTGCTCTTGGCCCATCGGTGCGGAAAGTACAAGGCACCCCTAGCCGCAGACCTCGAGATCTCGAACATTGCAGAGCCAGTGCACTGCTGTAAGGGCTTAGGATTTGGCGTCAAGATTTTTTTGGTCATAGGGGTCGGACTGATTAGTGGTAGTAATATTATCTCCGTGTAGTCCCTATGTAACCAGGGTACAATCTTACCCAACACATGACGAATTGTTCAACCCCTTCATTGTGTAACTTTACCGCCGCTGCCGAGGTTTCTACGGCCAGGACAGCTTGGGATTGCTTTGAGGGCCTCATGCTTAAAAACTGGTTGGATGTAGAGTTGTTGGTTCAGGGTATTCGGATTTAGGGTTTAGGGTTTAGGGTTTAGGTTCAGGACTCTATGCCAAAGAGGGTTTAGGGTTCTTTCAGTGTCTCAAGCCGCTCCGATCCGAAGCCAAGTCTAGAGGAGGGTCCTTACTACACTGGCGAGGACCCTTTGGATAGGGCTCCGCTGGTTTTATAGACGTGATGTTCAAATGATGTAAGGCACCGCCAATGTTTCGAACCCTTATCTGGTAGAGACTGGATTTCCGGGTCCTGACGACTGGCACCTTATGCCGGTTCTTTCCAACAAAGGTCCTACTTTTCATTGGTGGGTATCAAGACAGTGCTGTTTCCAGCCTCACTGTTTGTTCATACTCAACATCACCATAAGCATCAATACTCCAGAGCAGCATCGTCATCACCATCAGTCGCCCTTGCTACCACAGCCGCTACGTAGTGGACGTCGTTTTCACCGCGATCTTCTTGTCGCTATCGTCATTGGTCGGCGCTGCACTGTCATTTGCGAGCATGGCTGGTGCCATGTTAATTGTCAATCCCTTCTGATCATAGGTGTCGAACCGAAACTAAAGCGAAACCCGCTCGTAAAGCCTTCACTGGAATCAATAGGCGGCCTCATCTCAAGCTGGACTAAGACCCAACATCCCAAGCCTACAAACCCAGACCTTAAGGCCGTAAGAGCCAAGAGTCCAAGAGAGGCAAGCTCTACAGCCTTGAAAGCGGCTGACTGACGACAGCACCTCTCAGCTCTACCCGCACCGCAGCTTGATGTGTCCTGGCGGCTGTCAAACTCTGGAGGGGGAGGGGGGCATGCCGTAGTTCTGCAAGTGTGTAGTTGTGGTGCGTGAACAACAAATCAAGCCACGTCATCTACCTGCACAATTATAAATAATTAATTCAAAATATTCCGGGCCCCGAAACCCTAAACCCTTATAGAACCCTTTATCTAGTAGAAAGCGGTCGACGACACCGCTGCTGGAGCTGCTGGAGCTGCCATTGCTCCTGCTGCTGCCGCTGCGGCTACGGATCAAGGTTACGGTTACAGGCCTCGTTGACTCGTCGGGCTTGTCAATGCCAGTCCAGTGTGACTTGTAGCAGTGTGTAGCAACGATAACTTGTTGGTTGAACCCAAAGTTGCGCTATTTGTGTGAAGTTGTGCTTGCTGCTGCTACCCCCGCCTTCCATTCGTATTTATAGTGGTGATTTGTTTTCCTGCTACTTTGGTATTGCCACTTACGCTGATGCGATTATCGCGGCCCCGACGACGACGGGTCTGCCATCATCACTACGACGACGGCGAGCACAACAACCACTACCACAACAAAGTCAACGACTACGACTGCTGTTGCTGGCGAAGCTGTTCATACTACTACCGCCTTCTTCCCCTCCTCCTCCTCCTCCTCGTCCTCCTCCTGCTCCTACTCCTCTGACTCCGCCTCCTCCACCTCCACCTCCTCGCCCTCCTCCGCCTCCTCGTCCTCCTCTTCCTCCTCCTGCTCCTCCATCATCTTCACTATGTACCATTGCTTCTCCTGCTGCGAGAGCTGCCCAGTGCCCTTCAGGATTTGTTATTGGGTTTAGGGCCTAGGGTTTAGGGTTTAGTGTTTAGGGTTGCGTTCTGGAGTGCCATGGGCTGTCCCAGCGGACTGAAAGGCAGCACGATTTCGGCGGACCTGGCATGGACTCGGAGGCTTACGTCGCGAGGCCCGGTGCCCTTGACTATATTACGTTATATCATACTATATTGGAACCAGTTCTAGTATATTTTATTGGAGTATGTTCCAGCGTTTCAAAACAAGTAAAGCACAAATTCCATTCTTTCGGTTGGAGCAACAATAGGGATATCAACAGCAGCGGTCATGATGTCATTAATCATGTTACTACCACACTACTACCACACCAGCAGCGGCGCCCGTTTTGAGTTTAGGGTTTTGGATCTAGGGTTTTGGGTTGAGGGTTTTGGGTTAAGGGTTTTGGGTTCAGGGTTTGGGATTTAGGATTTTGGGTTCAGGTTCAGGGTTTTGGATTTAGGGTTTTGGGTTCAGGGTTTAGGGTTTTGGGTTCAGGGTTTTAGATTTTAGGGTTTTGGGTTCGTCCGTTTCATTCTTAGTCGCCTGAGAATGCAGTCACAACCTTTTGCCATGTTGGTGAGCCTTGAAACTTGGCTCTACGATGCCTATCTTAAGGATTGGCATGCTCTTCACAAACGTGTCCTTTCCGACTTCCGCACAGTTCTGATGTATGATCTAGTTGAGAGAAGTCGCATGCAAGGCATACTGTCTTCTGTGTTTGGGTGAGTGCTGCAGCCAGTAGTGCTGCAGATTTGCCTGGCCCTCAGTTTTCTCTTCTTTCACGGGTACCCGGCAGTTGCAACAGGCCTGGATGCAAAAAAGGGTTTTGGGTTCGGGATTTGAGGTATCCGGCTGATTGGAGAGAGCTCCGGGTTCAAAAGGTTTTCGGGTACACCCAAGCCCGTGCAGAAAAGGGTTTTGAGCTTAGGGTTTTGCGTTCAGGGTTTTGGATTTTAGGGTTTTGGATTCAGGGTCTTGGGCTTAGGGGTTTGGTTTAGGGTTTAGGGTTCTGAAAGCCCGCGCCGTATAGGAGGACCACGTGGCTTGTCAAGAAGCACCCTGGGCCCTAAAACCTGCACTCTAAGCCCGAAAACCTTGCAACCTAGGAAAGAGGGTGGGTAAAAGCCTTAAAGCGTGTAAGCCCTAATCCCGTAAACCCTAAACTCAGGCATGTCCGTGGGTGGGTGCTGAAACCCTAAGACAAATCGACAGCTGTGGGAGTTTTCTGTGGCAGGATGCGGATCGCCGGGCAGCGAAGCAGCGACCGCATCCTGGAAAGATACGCTTGCTTCGAGCCTTGAACTGTGGCTGGATCTCTAAAGTTAGTTTTAGGATGTCGCTCTGTCGCTCGAAACACGGATTTTTCAACAAGGGAATTCCGGAGACCCTAAACCCTAAACCCAAAACCCTAAACCGTCAACCCAAGTCTTCGAACATGTGTCAGCCTGATTTGTGTCAGGGCTCGGGAACCCTTAATTTAAAGCAAGCGGAGATGACCCTAAACCCTAAACCCTAAACCCTAAACCCTAAACCCGAATCAGGGTCTGCATTCAGCCCCACAGCTCTCTCACTTCTGCAATTTTCGCGAGAGGTCCCCAAGTGCCATAGCCTCTGAAACGCTAAGCCAACCCTAAATTCGAAACCCCCGGACCGAATGAAGCCCTGAACTTTAAGAGCCTTCAGTCTCAACTCTGATCCCTGAGCCTGTATTGATCCCCTAAACCCCAGACCCCAGAACCTGAACAAAAAAGGCGCAACGACTCCAGGCAATCCTCTAAAAGCGGACCCGCCACTCCCTAAACCCTTAGAATCAAGGGGTTTGGGTTGAGGGTGTAGGGTTTAGGGGTTTGAGGGTTGCATAGGCGCTGGCCGGCACCTCAGTCCGTGCTGGAAAAGAAAGGTTTAGGGGTTTAGGGCTGAGTGTTTAGAGCCCCCGCCAAAGACCCAGCGATTTGGGCCCAGCCCTCGCACGGTTTAGTGCTTAGTGCAGCCTCAGCAGTTTCAGGTTCTTACGGATCTTGACATTGCGTTTAGGGGTTTAGGGTTCAGGGTTTAGGCTGATTGGGTCGAGCTCCGGGTTTAAAAACAGGGTTCAGGGTTGCACGTCGTGGATCAGACCTGAAGCTTGAAGGCTGCTGACATCCTGCCGCAGCTGCTCGACCGAGATCGGAATCGCTCTCACTGGTTGTTAACTACCTCCTTCTTCTTATGGAGAGTCTTTTTGTTAAGAGCCTGATTCTTGTGATTACTCTACTTATTGTTGTTTGGGTTATGTATGCCAATCCAAGAGAGCGCTCGCGATGCAACGTATCAGGTAGCAAGGCAAGGTGTCAGAGCAAACGCAGGCAGGGACAGACATTGCGAAAGGAGCTGCTGTGGAAGTTAATCCCTAAACCCTAAACCCTAAATGCTCCAGGCTTCTCTCTTCTTCTTACGGTACCTGCGATCCCGGACCCCGAGCTTGAAGCTGCAAGTGGCACATATGGGTGGTTGTTAAAATTATGGTCCTTTTTTGGGTCCTTATTATAATACGGCACCTATTATTTAGGGTACCCCAAAAGGGACCATAATTTTGACAGCTATCCATATTAGCCTTGCAGGGTTCACCAGAGGTAGGGTCCAGGGTTTACTGTAGGGGCTTATAGATTTGAAGCTCCTGTTTGGGAGTTCCGCTTCCTCTGCTCTTTGGGCCGAAGCCATGCCGAAGCAGCGACGGAAGTCACGACCTCGGCTTTCCGCTGGAAGGCGTAGGGCTTTAAAGAAAAGTTTAGAGGGGGGTAGGGTCTGGGAAATCGTGGGATTTTGGTTGGGGGTTGAATTCTATAAGTATCCCAAGCCACTGGCCCGAGAAAAAGTGCCTGAAGGAAAGGCTGTGGTGGGTCAGCAGTTGTAGCTCAGGAGGTTAGGGTCATGCTGGGTTGAGGAGGCGTCACCGCTTCTGGCTACTTATTCCGTCCAGGTCTTGGCCTACAGATCAAGTTGTTAGGATGTGGGGGTTTCCGAAAATAGGGGACCCTAATCTAGCACCCTAAATAGTAGGATCCTTATTATAAGGACCCCAAAATAAGGTACCCCTTATTTTCGGAAACTCCCATGTAGGGCTCAGATGGGCAGCTTCCTCGAAGCGACTGTTTTTCAGACGTTTGGCATCCCATAGGCTCTTGCTTCTCAGAGTAGGGTCTGCATGTGGAAGGTGGTGTCGATGCGTCGTCCTTCAAAGGTTTCTACAGTTTTGTTCGGGTTTAGGGTTTAGGGTTTAGGGTTTAGGCCTTCAAAGGTTTCCTACAGTTTTGTTCTGTGTTGGGGCCTTGAAAGTTGAGATACAGCAGCCGGCTGGGGGTTGAGCCGCTGCTGGACTCGCGCAAGTGGAAGAAGCCAGAAGCCGAAAGTTTACTGACGTGGAGATGCAAGATCCTCCCATGGGCTCGCATCCTTTGTTGAGGGTTTGGGGTTTAGTTCAGGGGTTGGGGATCGACGACCGCCCGAAACCATTGAGCTGAGACTGAGATTTAGAAGTTTCGTAGAAGTAGTCGGCCTGAGACACCACCCGAAACCCCGCTTCTGGAGCGGCTAGCGCAGGGTTGTTCCGACATCTTGAATTCATGCGTCCTGCCGACCCAGGCTTTCTCATGAGACTTCTGATGCAGCCGTGTGGCTAGGTGACTTCATGCCATTTACAAGCTGTAGGAAGTCATACTGTCTCTAAACTCTTAATCCGCGCGACCTCTACAGCCTAAACAGTTGGTAGCACGAGGGGGCCAGGAATGACTCACTTTTACTTCCTACAAACCCTAAGCCCTAAACCCTAAACCCTACAAACCCTAAACCCTAAGCCCCACATCCTAAACTTGACCCAGGATCTGTTTCTGCCCGTGCCCACCCAACACCGGCGAGGAGAGCGCCTCGCATGGGTGGGTTAGACTCAGAGCAACGCAAACCCTAAACCCTAAACCCTAAACCCTAAACCCTAAACCCTAAACCCTAAACCTTAAAGCCTAAGCCCTAAACCCTAAACCCTAAGCCCTAAACCCTAAACCCTAAACCCCTTAATCGAGGAGTATGCCTTAGATCCTCTTTTTGTTCCTCTGATATTTTTAAACATGTATTCATTCATTACGGGTCTGGCCCCCTAAAGCCTAAACCTAAACCCTAAGCCCTTGGGGAGGCCAGTATCTGGAACACCAGAGGGTTTAGAGTTTTCAAGGGTTTCTCAGCGCCTTAGAGAAGTTTCAGGACGAGAAGTCTTCGGGTCCAGTGTGTGGCGGTTGTAGTCAGAGACCCGTGGCATTTGAGAATTACCTACACTATTTTTGGGGGGTTCCTTATTCTAACTAGAGTATATTATACCCCCAATTTTGGGGTTCCTTATTATACTTATATGGTGTATGATACTACGTAGTCCAGCAGGTTTAGGGTTTAGGGTCTAGGGATCGAGAAGGCCCTGCTGTTGAGGTGTGTTCGCTGGCACACAACCCAAGCCCATGCTGAAAAGGGTCTAGGGATCTGGCTTAGAATGACTGCGCTCGCCGGGCTCGAGAGAGTGTTGAGGGTCACTCTCCAACGTCTCAGCCTTGGCTCACCTTAGGGTTTAGGACTTTTGGGTTTTAGGGTTTAGGGTTTAGGGTTTCGACTCAAGACCACATGACTCGCTCTGCCTGGATAGGCGGAAACCCTATAAGCCTCGGATGCTGGTATCAACATTTCTAAAACCTCCCCTCCTTTAGTGCCGAGTCCGACCCAAGGGACCTCGTCCGGCAGAGTCCGAGTTGCGAGAGCGCAAACCCTACGGTTGATGGACAAAATTCTGCATGACCCAAATATAGTATAGTACCATAAATCCCATAGTTTAGGTACTGTATATAAGGTCATGCAGGATTTTGTCCACTTGCCTGCCTCGTGCGGAGAGTGAGAGTCGAAACCCGAAACCCTATACTACGCTGAGAACGTCCTAGCTGGGTGGGAGGCAAAATATAATGTAGGAATCTGATTAGGAAACCCTGATTTTGGGTAACAGGGGCCAGGGTTTCTTCATCAGGTTCTTCTACATTACCCTACACCGAGAGAGGCCCTCCCAGCCGAAGGATTCGTCCGCCTCCGACACGGACTCGGATAGCGGCTCAAGAAGCTCCGCCGACTCTTTCTCCTCCTGCGATGAGTGGGGCCTTCCCAGATTTATTTAAGGCTAATGTAGGGGCCTTAAGAGTTAAATATACTATTTTGGGGGTTCCTTATTTCATAATTATAGTATAATGCTACACCCCCAAAACCCTATTCTAATTATTCAGGCCCCTATGTTAGTTGGGAGCTTAGCGTTCAGGAGTGTTTGGGGTTTCAGGGTCCGGTCGTGGCCCCACTTTTTTTGGGGCCTCCCCGGCTTAAAGGGGGCTCTAAGCGATCCGGGCCGGAGGGTTTCTGAAGCTTCGGGGGTGTTTCTTGAGACCTGAGGCCCCCGAAGCCCGAAATGCAATGCAACTTCCGTCGGCAACCCGTGAGCTAAGTTTCTCGAAGCCCCTCAAGCCTAGCTCCTGCACATCCACCTTCCAGCGTCGTGAGTGTCCGCAAAGAACCAAGGGTTGCGAAAGCCTGGGATTCACCGATTTCCCCAACCTCTCGCCCCGAGGCTTGACTTCTCTTTGGCCGCAGCCGCCTCCTCACCCCAACCGACGGGGCCCCAGGAGACCTTTCACAGCTTTCGGGGTGCTTGTGGTCTCGCTCGACACAATGAGAAGACAGCTTCTACTAGCGCTGGTATACAGTAGTAGAAAGAGTCATCGCGACAACAGCAGTCAGCATGCCAGCATGCTGCAGCTGCTGTTGTCGCCATAGTGCAGATTGAGGTTT
The DNA here is from genome assembly GCA_905221635.1 of Symbiodinium sp. CCMP2456. Taxonomy (NCBI): domain Eukaryota; class Dinophyceae; order Suessiales; family Symbiodiniaceae; genus Symbiodinium; species Symbiodinium sp. CCMP2456. The sequence goes on along the minus strand of CAJNDV010032438.1, from coordinate 29,994 downwards.
AGGATACGGTGACGTGGTTCCCCAAACCCTAAACCCTAAACCCTCGTCCTTGCTAAGTAGGGGGCAAAAGAACCCTGAACCGGAAAGTTTGCATTTGGGTGGGTGAAGGCCTGGGGAGGCGGCCTCCTCGTGGACCAGTGCTTGAGATGTGAACTGACAGCCCAGAAGGATACGATACTTCTAGAACCCTATATGTTATTTTTTAAATTTTGGTATTTCTTAAGCTGTACTTATTCTAAAGTGGGTTCAGACAGTGTAAGGCGGATGCTGATTCAGGCTGATGATCATGTCCTAGGCCTAGCTGCTGCAGGACTTCAGGGCGTTCGGCCTTCGGCATCAAAGGCATCCCATTTTTACTTCGTGGTTCGGACTCCTGGGCTTTGGGCTTGAATGAATTCTGAAGACGATACTCTTGAGCCGAGGGGCACCAACGTGGAAGCTTCATGAATCACATGACCTTTTAATACTGTTCCCCTATAGTCCTTAGGGTAACCAACAGGCATCGTCTAATGTCAGCCCAAAGCCTTCTGACCTTGTTGCAGGGTCCCTCGAATGACAATCTTACTTCTGGGGGTTCGATGTTGTGAAGGTGTCCTATTTAAAACTCCCACGTGGCATCCCTCTTTCCCGGGGTGCCTCGGCTTCCATTCTCGAAGGCCTGCTCAAAGTCATCGGATTGCAACGCGGGCTTGGCAGCTTTTGGCCACAGAAACAGTCCCAAGCGCCCCTTCGGCCTTTACCCTACCGGACCGCCATGGCTCGCCGACCGATCGTGGGCGGAAACTGGAAATGCAATCCTGAAAGCATGGCCAAGTTGGCTGCCCGGCGGCAGCCGAGACTTCGGTCCAGGGTTTCAGCTTAAGGTCTGCGAAGTACTCCTCCGAAGATGAGTTGGTGACATCTGCTGTTGCGACTCCTGCTGCTACTGATACTGTTGGTCGTTGGTCGTTGGTGGTCGCAGCTTCTTGGTTGCTGGTTGATTGCTATGGTTGATTGCTATGGTTGATTGGTATGACTGGTTTGGTTTGATTCGGGTTTGGTTTGAGTTCATTTATTCAGTTCGATTTGATTTGACTGATTGTTTGATTGATTCATTGACTTACTGACTGTTTGATTTGATTGGTACGAGTTGTTTAGATTTGTTTTGAACTGACTGATTGATTACTGAATGGATGGATTTACTGATTGATTAATGAGTCATCGGGTTGTATAGATAACCGGATAATTTCACTGAGCCGAACAGAGTAAAGTTGAACTGGGCTCACTGACTGTTTGAATGAGCCAAGCGAATTGAATGGACCTGAACTGAATTGAAGTAGAAGTAGTAGTCGTTGTTGTTGTTGCTGCTGTAGTTGTCGTGGTCGTCGCGTCGGTCGTTGATTGACTGATTGACTGGTGCATCGATTGGTTGATTGCTTGCTTGCTTGCTTGCTTTCTTGTTTCTTGTTTCCTTGGTTGGTTGGTTGATTGATGGATTGATATATCGCTTTGTTGTTGCATTGCTGTTGCTGTTCGTTGTTGGTTGTTGGTTGTTGATGGTTGCTGTTTGACGGACTGATTGTGTTGTTGTCGTCGTTGCTGTTGCCGTTGCTGTTGCTGCTGTTGTTGCTGCTGCTGCTGCTGGTGTTAATGTTGTGGTTGACAACTTTCAGGGTTATCATCATGATCATACTGCCGTCCTCCGTCCCAACCCCTTTACAGACATCATACGTCATTGGCCCTGTCCCAAGCAGATCGCCGCCGGCCGACCCAACCCATCGACGACACAAACCTATCAACCCCCGAAGAAGGATGTTGAAGCTATGCCCTCCAACGGTCCATCTGAAAGCTTTCAGGATGGCCTTGTGGAGAACATGCCATTCGGTCAGCATCTGGATTTCGTTTGCGGGTAGCCCTGCTCAAAAACAAACAGGTGGTTAAACGAAGCCGCCCTGCACCACAAAGCCGCAGCATCCCGAAAGCATCTCTCTCTCTCTGTGTTTGTCTGCCTGTCTGGCTGTCAGTTATGCAATGCCAGGAAATTGACATGTAAATGCCTGGACGCAAGTAGGGATGTCTGTATGTCTGTATGTATGTGTATGTGTATGTCTGGGTGTGTATGCGTTTATGTTTGTGCGTTTGCTTCCTTGTTTGTGTCTTCTTCTAGAAGCACCTCGACACATGTACTACATTGATGCCACATATGCGATGCTCACATGTTGCAAGCGAGACCCTCCCCCAGCCTCTCAGCCTTGCAGAAGCATGTCATCTGAACCAGACCCTTTCTGCCTTTGGCCCAAAACCTCAAGCCCTCAAGTGCCATACCCCAAACCGTATACTCTAGGAACGCCTGCGACGCCAGCAAGTGTGACATTTATGTTTGCCCCTCTCCTCTCCACGTGGCCTACGTCTGCTCGAAGGTCAAGGCGGGGCCCTTCTTTGAGTGTCGGATTCGATTGAAGAGGTACCTTTAAGGGGCACTGCTGAGGGCTGCGACAAGGGTGGAAGTGGTTTACTTTAAGACTTTAAGGGTTACTGCAAAGGTTGTTTACTATGAGGGCAATTATCAGGGTTACTACAAGTCCTTGTTTCCTGGCTACCGTAAGCACTACTATAAGCGTTACTACAATCATAGCAGCTGCTATAAGAGTTACTTCAAGGATTGAGTTTAAGGTTTATGGTAGAAGGTTTAGGTTTTTGGGAGCCCAGCGACCGAGGCCGTCCTGGAAAAGGAGTTGGGGCCAACAGTTGGGATGAAGGGTTTGGGATTTCGTGCTTCGTTTTTGCAAAGAGGCTTCGAGCAGGGCCCAACAGGAGCACGAAGCCCGAAGAACCCAAAGCACCCCAGCTGCCTGACTTCTGCTGAACCCTAAACCCTAAACCCCAGTCTGACTGTTGAAAAAGCGCTACTGAACCCTAAGCCCTAAAGCCTAAACCCTAGTCTGACTACTAGAAACCCCAGTCTGACTATGTTGCAGTATGGTCCTTTGATACCCCTAAACCCTAAACCCTCCCTGCCGAGTAGGACCATGTTCCATTGTGCTGTACATGGAGGACTGTTCGGGGAAGAGCCAAGGCTCAGACAACTTACGCTTCA
>CAJNDV010032438.1:9961-26818 GCA_905221635.1 Symbiodinium sp. CCMP2456 | reverse complement strand
GTCAATCGCCAATCATGATGTCACCCACCCCTTGCTTCCCTGCACCCACCCTTTGTTTGTGAACTGCGCTCTTGCCTTAATTCGTTTCTGTGCCGGACTGCCTTTGCTGGACTGTGAATTTATTTTGCATGTGCATGTTCGATGTACGTCGTCGTGGTCATGCCACTCGGGAGATGACCTACGGGCTAATTTGTTTTATCATGTTTTATCCTCTCCTTTGGTAGGATAAACAAACCATGAACCCCCGACCGCGTGGAAGCCATGGCAAACCGCCCCTGACTGACTCTGGATCAGCGCTTGTGCACAACAGCTGGATCGTGACGACTAAAGCTGCCCTAACAAGTTGCGGAATTCTGGAAATGGACCAACTCAGCAGATATCACTGACATGTACATGGTGTTTTTCTGCGCAAAGTTGCCTGTCTCGAGGGGGCAGCCCATGTATGACAGATGAATGAACATGGTTTTGGCTGGCCGTTCAGCTCAGTGGGACACAGGTCGTGGCCGTGGACGAAGATCCGCGCAACCTCTATGTGACCCTGCACCTCATTGCTGGGCTCGGCATACAGAAGGGTCCAGAGTTTTTTGGGCCCCCGCCGATAGCAGTGAAGGTGAATATCTGGACGCAGAATGGCTTACGTTTCAGGAGAGACAAGAGAATGGGCAATGGAACAAAGCTTGATGAAGACCAGGTTGTAACAAACACATTCCTGCCCCAACGCTAGATCCTCCGGGATCTTTCCGAAGACCCAGCACCACGGCACGAGCGGTGGCCGATGATGAGACACGACCTTTAGAGGAGAGTGGGAAAGAAGGGGGCCGTGCCGTACTGAGTGGCCTGGGGATGGCGCACAAAGCTTTGCCTGCAGTAAATGGAGTCGTAAGTTTCACCCTGAAGACACACTAACCTTTGAGTAGCAGTTGAGACGCAACCAGGGCTTGGTGGCTGATCACTTGTTGCCTGATGACTAGCGGTGTCGCAGCCTTTCTGGTTTGTCGTACGGCGCCTCAGCTCAAAACCGAAATGTAACCATGGTTTGAGGCACATGTCCTCAAAGTAGTTGAGCCCTGCGTCCACGTTGGATTGTTTGTTGTGGTGTTATTTGTTTAGCTTTACTGTTCGGTTTGGATAGTGGCATGCATGGGCAGCTTACAGTGTCACGCCGACTTATGCACCTATGGATCCTCGCCTGGCTTGTCCGAGTTGTGAGAGTGTAAACCCTAAGCCCTAAACCCTAAACCCTAAACCCTAAACTATACCATCTTGGACCACGGCGCCGGGCCCGAGCCCCGCTCCGGCCCGAAACAAAAAGTGCTGGGAGAGCTGCCTCGCCCCAAAACCCTAAACCCCTGGGGGCCCTAAAGCCCCAAACCCTAAACCCTAGACCCCTATCTTGGAGGTTCATGGGTAGTCATAAGTGGAGTTATAAGTCCCCTAATATAGGTTATAACAAAAGTTACCCGACTTATAACTCCACTTATAACTACCCATGAACCTCCAAGTAGGCCCTAAAGCCCTAAACCCTCAACCCATAGGCCCTAAATAGGCCCTAAACCCCTAAACCCAGGCGGGGATCAACGTCTGCCCGCAGAACTGCAACTTCAAGGGCTGCGGAGCCCCTGGGGATTAGGGAAAAGGGGGGGGTTCCTGAGCTCTTTAAGGCCGAAGTCGGGTGCAGGGTTCGGGGCTCGGGGTGTTCGGGTTCGGGGCTTTTGGGTGTAGGTCTTTGCAGTCTTAGGGTTTTGGGGCTTAGGGTGCTAGGGTTCAGGGCCTTTGGGTTTAGGGTGTAGGGTTCGGGGCTTAGGGTGTTCGGGTTCAGGGCTTTTGGGTTTAGGGCTTAGGGTTTTGGGGTTTAGGGTGTCCCGGCTGCTTGCAAGAGTCCTGGATGCAAAAGGGTGTTAGGGTTCAGGGCTTTTGGGTTTAGGGTTTAGGGTGTTGGGTTCGGGGCTACGAGGGACATTGGCCGGGCGAGCTCCAATCAAGCCTGTGTAAAAAGGGTTCGGGGCTTAGGGTGTTAGGGGTTCGGGGCTGAGGGTGTGGGGCGAGATCTTTGAGGTGGAAGTGCCAGATGTGTCGGAACAAAGACACGGATAAGATGTGACAGCTTCAACGCCAATATATCCCAACATATAAAACCCTAAACCCTAAAACCCTAAACCCCAAACCACAAACCCTAAAGCCCTAAAGCCCTAAACCCTGAAACCCTAAAAGGCCAAGGCTTCAGCCCTGTAACCTCTATAACTCTATAAAAGGCCTGAGCCACCATCGAGCAATGTTCGAGGCTGCTCTTCGGGGGGTCGGGGGATTTCTGGATTTTTTGGATTCTGGGTCTTTTTTCGCACTCTTGGGGGATGCCCTGGGCTTGTTGTTCAAGGTTCGGATGTTGGGGTTAAACCCTAAACCCTATAAACCCTATAAACCCTATAAACCCTAAACCCTAAACCCTAAACCCTATAAACCCTATAAACCTTAAACCCTAAACCCTAAACCCTTTTAGTGTTACATTCAGGGCTTTGGTTTTGCGACTTCGAGTCCCCGGTTCGGGTTTCTGTGCGCAGTTGCTTTAAGTCATCTTGCGTGACGTGACCATGTGGGTAGTTCTCTAAATTAGGGTCCCTTTTCAAATTCCCTTTTATAAGGGTGCCGTACTATTGGGGATCTCAAACGGGACCCTAATTTAGAGAGCTACCCATGTGGGGCCTTGCCTGCTTTGTGCAAGTGTGAGCGTCGAAACGCTAAACCCTAAGGAGGTCATGATACGTCTAGAGATAGATCTACGGTTGTGGCGTTTTTTCGAGGTGTTGGGGAGCCTCCGCGTGCATGTCTCGAGGGGTGGTTTGTGGATTTGCACTACTATCGAGTCATTATTTCCTTCACAAGATATTAGTTAAGCGTCGAAGGTTCGAGCAACCGCAGCTTCGTTCGAACATGCTCGTGGCTTAACAAGCTTTGGCCTTTCGGTGAGCCACCCTAAACCATCCCTAAACCCTAAACCCTAAACTGCCATCGCTCCCTACATGTTTCTTCGACGTCCATCCTGACAGCTTAGGCCTACACGGGTGAGGTTGCAGTCGAGCAGATGAAGGTATGGGAACTCAGGGCAGGGTTGCATTCCTCGCCTTGGGGTGTTTGGGTCTCTGTTGTTTCCCTTTGGGGAGGGATGTTAGAGCTCTGCTGTTAGAGTTTGTGCTTGGGGCTCGTTTGATACCTGTCGTTTTGGTTTGCCAAGAAGACCTGGGTGGCATAGCGGAAGGGACCGGGCTTTGAATCCATCCCACAGGACAGGCTTATGTCTAGAACCTTAAAGCTCAGTGCAGCTCGACTTCATACTTCCTGTGCAATTTGGGTGCACATGCCTTGGTGCTTGAGTTTAGTTTTCGGATGTCTGATGGGGGCGGGCGGGGGTGGTTCTCACGAGCCGTATCTTCCAGTCACAGCTCTACTTGAGTGGGACAACCTTTGCGTCTTGTCAACTTTTTGCTGTTTCAGTAGTCTAATTACCTTACCTTCCGCCCCACATGAGCTCAAGACACGGCCGTAATCCTGTAACCACAGAACAGCAAGATCCACTTCAACGGCGCATAGCACCATGTGCCTACGGAGCCGTTTGGGCCCCGAAGCGTACCGCGGTACTTCTTCTGATAGCTTAGACCCCTAGTCATATGGGAGTTTCTGAAAATTTGGGGTACCTTATTCAGGGGTCCTTATAATAAGGATCCTACTATTAAGGGTGCTATATTAGGGTCCCCTATCTTCGGAAACCCAATTATGTACTGGCTGCTAGGGCAGGGCAGCGCATCTTGCAGTGAGAAGGCTCCAGCCCTGAAGGGGTACAGCAGTTTAGGGTTTAGGGTTTAGGGTTTAGGGTTTAGGGTCTGACAAACCCCATGGCACCAACTGGGGAGGTATAGGGTGAACGAACCCGCACTGTGAGTTGTGCAATTGTTGATGAGATCTAGAAAGTCACCCCAAAAATCTAAACCTAAACCAAAGAACTCTTTAAATAAGCCGTTATCGGAACCGTAAACCGTAAACCCTCTGATTTCACAGCCGAGCCATAGACATATGCCTCTCCTGAGGGGTTGTAATACAACTTTAGCACTGGACATGCCTCGTTTGGTGTCCTGAGGCATGTCCGATGTCCGAACCCGTATGGATCGAAAAAGGACGGACAAACACGCCTTCTAGAACTCTTGTGGGACCCTCTTATAGGAGCCCCACATGACCAGCCCCTTCTAAAAGGATCTGAAGATCGAGTGGGTGCTGATTGGCCACTCCGAGCGCCGCGAGTACTTCAAGGTGTTTCTTTTAGTTTTTGGGTTTTGGGTGGTTCAGGGTTTAGGGTTCTGTTTTTTGGTGGTTTAGGGTTTTGAGGTTTCGGGTTTGGGGAGTTTGTCTACGGTGTTTTGTATGGTTCGGGGTGGTTCTACTAGGTTGCTACAGCGCTGTGACAGGGTTTATAAGGTTTAATATAGGGTGTTTAGCGAGGCTTTTACGGGTTCTTTCTTGTCTTGGAATTCGATATGGTTTACAAAGGCCTTTACAGGGTTATAACGTGTCGTACAGTGTCTGACGTAGGGTGTCCAGAGATTTTGGGTGCAGCTCTCCCTAAACCTTAAACCCTAAAACCCATAAATCATTGACTCTGAATCAGAAATCACAACATCCAAGCTTTCAGGAGTTCCATTCACCGGGGCTCTTGGCGAGAAGTATGGGAGGTCGGTTTTGGTGAATGACTACCAATAAGCCCATAATTAATATTTTGATGATATAAGAAAAAAGATTCAGTACTAAGACAAATGTCATTTCGAAATCTACGAGCAATACGGTAATAGGAAGAATGTGATCAATAAGAAAAATGTTATTCATAATTAATGTTGGCATTAATATTTGTAATGTTCGTACTGGCATTCACGTATATAGTATTTCGATTGCGAGTAATGTCATATTACGGTTGATAATCGTAATTTGCGTGGGGTCTACGTTTTTTAGGCGGTGGTGGGAAGTTCTCGGAGTCGCCATACCGTTCGTTGCAGCTACATACGGTGCAGGAGTCGAACGAGCTCCTGGCAGAGAAGATGCCTCGCGGAAGCACTGGTTTGGTGTTTGAGGATGTGGAGTTTCAGGTTTAGGGTTTAAGTGTTTAGATTTTAGGGTTTTGCCATATCAGATCTTCAATCCGTGAGCTCTTGAAAGAGTCTAGGGCCCAGTGTTTAGAACGTGGCATTAAGGGTATATTTGGCAACGCCTAAACCCTAAATATTCAACCCTCCTAGCCCCCCTAAGCCCCTGAATTTCTGAAAACCCCCCAAACTGGACCCAAACTGTTGTTTTTGCTGCAATCCCTATGTCGTAATCCCAATCCCCACTAGCCCCCCTAATGTAGCAGCCTAAAAAATTACTAATATTATTCTTCGCGTTCCTTATTATAAATATAGTATAATGGGCCTCAAAACCCTGTTCCAATTATTAAGGCCCCTTGATTGCCCTAGTAGCGCAGAACGCAGCAATCTGCACAAAGCCTTAATGACACACAAAACCCGAAATCCTGTAACCCCCCAACCGCCCAAGAACTCCCGAAAAAGCCCCTCAAGCGTCACACACGGAGAAGTGCCTACACCCTAAGCGCTCACCCTCTCAGAGTTTAGGGATACTTCTGCCAGAGAGTTTAGACATACTTCTGCCAGAGAGTTTAGGGATACTTCTGCCAGAGAGTTTAGGGCTATTTCAATCCCAGGAAGCTCATCCTAATATAGTACCCTAAATAATAGGATCCTTAATATAAGGACCCCAAAATAAGGTACCCCTCTTTCAATCCCAGGAAGCTCATCTTGGATTCCGGCATGAAGTGCGTCTATGCCATCGGCGAGAAGCTCCCGGAGCGCGAGACCCTGGGCCAATGGAGGGCTTTGTTCAAACTTCTTTAGTTCAGAAACCCCTTTTAGACGCAGCTATGGGCAGAGATATATGCCAACCCCCCCTCCATATTGAACCCCCACTTGGTTCACTTGCGGGTTTGTGTTCACCATATCTTTATATATATATATATACATACTTATACTATGATAATGTGTATATATATATGTATATGTAGAAGTAAGCCAAGCAGAAGCTCCACACAGCTTATTATGGAACTCTTCTAGGGCTGGGAAGCTCGCCCTCGAAATCTTTGCGAAGCCCTAAATCCTGCGAAACCTTCCGTGACAGTTTAGGGTTTAGGGTTTAGGGCACGCTACACAACAAAGTGGAACCGGTGTAACTGGAAACCACACCAAACCAGCCCATAGCTCGAAACACCAGACCAGCCAATAACACTAAGAACAGTAATTAATAATAATCATAATATTAAGACTCATAATAGTCATAATAACAGTGGCTGTTAGTATTTCTTATAATACTACTACTTTTAATCATGATTCACTGAAGTGCCTCAGGAAGGGACTGGAGTCTACGATGGCGGTGTGCATTGAGCCGGCTCCCCTGCAGTGGGATGGAGAAGATATCGGTTTTCCGGACACGAAACTTCAAATCCGAAAAGCCCTACAAGCCTAAGCCCTAAACCCTAAACCCTAATGTAGGGTTTGGGGATTCGGGGTTTCTGTTGAGGCCCCTTGGTTTCTTCCAGGCGCGGCTTTCTTTCCGGGGGTCTGCTTTGAATGCTTTCTGTTTCTGTTCTTGGAGGTTCATGGGCAGTTGTAAGTGGGGTTATATGTCCCCTAATATGGGTTATAATTATAGTTACCCTACTTATAACCCTACTTATAACTACCCATGAACTTCCAAGTTTCGATCAGGGTTTCCGCGACCACCCCGGCGGTTTCAGATTCGGTCGGGTCATTAATTTGGGAATGGTAAGAAGGGGAGTCCTGAAATCCAGAACAGTGAAACAGAAGCGAGGGTCCCGGTGAGCCTGTGGATGCGTATGTCTGTCTTTTTTGCACATTCGTGTGCACGTACGTCATGTACTTTATGTATGCTTGCATGCATGCATGGATGCATGGACGCATGTCTGTATGTATGCATGCATGTATGCATGTATATGTACACGCGCGTATGTGCCTGTGTGTGTATGTACGTGCGCATGTGTGTACGTACGTACGCGAGTGCGACTTGGCAAAACCTAGACGAGATGTGCTGGCGCCTCATGAAAACCCCTACTGTAAGCCAGTATCCCAGCTAAACGCGAGTGACGAATTCTGGCTTTGGAGCAGCTTTCCCGAGATCCCTGCAGGGTGTATGACCAGTGTAGAGTTTTCGGGCTTCAGAGGTTGACGGTAGTTTCGGATTGGTACCGGATCGTCACTTCAAGACCATGCTGGCCAGGATGTGTGCAGCTGACGAACCCGAGTCTGAGAGACAGAGAGAGAGAGGGGAGAGAGAAAGAGGGTTTAGCGGTAAGGGCATGTCGGGCTTATTGTAGTTTAGTGGTTAGGTTTACAGTACAGCGGACAGCTTCGAGCAAACAAGGCAGCTCGAGATGGTGAAGGGGCTCTTGGACCCAGCGAAGGCAGCTCAAGTTTTCTTTTCCGGGCGCATCCCAGGATCTCATGCCCCAAGGTGCAAATCTCAGATTTGAATTCAACGGGTTCTAGAGCCACTTCTCTATCTTGAAGTGCGCTCTAACTGAGGACTTCTCATGGAGTTCTTTTGCATCCCCGTGTTTCAGTCTTCCTAAACTTGAATCGCCTGACCCTCTGCCTCTGTAATTGCATTTACTGGCGAGAACCGCGCTTCAGGGCGAAGGATGTACTGCTTCGGGCGGTTCAGGATTTTAAAAGAAAGTATAAGAGTTCGATTAGTTCCCAATAGTGCCCCCTTGTAGTCTGCATCTTATCAACCGCATGACTTTCACCACAATGCTCATATAAGGGAACCTGTTTGAACATTTTCAGGCTTGCTACTAAAGGCCTTAAAAGACATGTTGTAGAACCCTTGCATGCCCCTTTAAAGAACCCTGTCAAGAAACCTTATGCTAATTATCAAGGCCCTTGTATTTGATACTTTGGAGCTGCATTTCTCAGCCGAGGTAATACTGAGAGAGATTGGGGGTTAGGGGTTTAGGGGCGTAGCTTTAGTGGTTGGGATGCGACGGTCTTATCCTGCACACCCACATTCTCAACCTTCAGCTGTCGATCTGAAACCTTGGTTTTCGTCGTTAGTCTATATCTATCTTCCTCAGCGTTTGTATCTGAACCTGTGTATGGGCATGTTTAAATCACGTATACAAAATGACCCACTACACGATACACGTAGCTATACAACCACGTGCCTACATGCTTCCAGCCAGCCAGCCAGCCAGTCATCCACATGACGGCACAACTAATGCACATACTTACATACGTACATACATGCAGGCATACACTGTTACACACGTACATTCGTACATGCATACATACATGATTTCATGTATTCGTTCATTGAATCATTAATTCAGTCGCTCGTTCATTCATTCATGCTTACAAACACAAGCATATACACACACGTGCATATGAGATATACATGAATACATATTTGCACACATGCATTTCTATGTATATGTCTGCTTGTGTGTTTGTGTGCATGCAGACGCACGCGTATGAGTGCAATAGCAGGAATGCATATGGCCGAACTCCTCGACGCGCATACCATTCCGAAACACTCGTCTGCGTGTGTGTGTGTGTGTATGTATATATATATATATCTATATGCGCGCGCATAATGTATCCGTATATATGAGTGCGTGTTTGTTTGCATGCATGACGTTCGTGCAGGGAGAGAGAGGGCGTGAGAACGAGCCAGGAACCAAACAACTAGCCCACTTGCCCACCACATGCTTTTTATGCACAACTAGTCAATAAGTCAGTACGGACACAGAAATGAACATAGCCCTGCTTGTGTGTGTGTGTGTATAGGTATGTATGTGTTTTTTATATACACATGTACAGTATGTATTTTGTTTTTAGACAGCATCGCACAGCAGGCTTGAGCAAGTGTATATACCGATATATATGTATATATGCACATACATATACAAAACATATTTGTGTATGCGCCCATTTATTTATTTATACACACACATACATACATACATACATATATATATATATACATACTAGTGTCTAGAAGTATGTGTGCATATACTTGCATACATATATATATACATATATATACATATCGTCTATACCTAAATGCCATGTGCATATACATACATGTACACCTTCGCAGGTCGTGATTGCCTACGAGCCCGTTTGGGCCATTGGCACGGGCGTGACGGCGACGGCAGCGCAGGCCATTTTCGGGATAGTGACTGTTGAGTCATGCAGCAGCTATCTGGATCCGTGTAAGATAGGGGTAGGAACAATTCGTGCCAGTTTTCAGTTGTAGTCCTTATATTCTAATAAGATAAGTTTACCAAAACTCTAGTCTCATTAGAAGACCCCTATAGTACAGAGGTCCTGCGACCCGAGTCTGCTGCGTGCTCCCTTTCTCCCAGCAATGCTACTTGAGTCAGCTGGGCGCCTGGTAAGAGGACCCCATGTCCTTACAATCAGGCCTAAACCCCAAACTGCGCAAAGCGCCGAAACCCCAAATCCTAAACCCGAGACAATTAGCGACGTAGAGCCTTTGAAGCAGTACAACATAATATTCTAGTTGGTCAATGCACCGACACTTGAACGATCACTGGGAAGTTGGTCGAACTTTTGTGATCTTACCGGGCCGGCGTGAGGTGATGGTTCTTATTGTTCTTTATGCCTTGCTTGAGTGTAAGAGTGGACACCCGAAATCCCGTACTAAGCCTCGAATCCCTACATCCTAAACCCCTAAAGCCTAACCTGTATAGCCGAAAAGACCTACTTTTTTAGGGATCCTTCACCAGGGTTTCTAGGCATCTTTCCTTATAAAAAGGGTAGGTCTTTGGGGCCTAAACCCTCCTCCAGGCCCAGGAGACCCACGCAGAGATCCGCAAGTGGATCGCCAAAAACGTCAGCGAGGACCGAATCTTTGGTTCTTCCGAAGTTGAATGATTGAAGCTTGGGGGGTTTATGTTTTTAGGGCCTTAGGGTGTAGAGATAGGGCCTTAGGGTTCCGGGCGAGAGAAACCTGCTGCAAAAGGGCCTTAGGGTTTAGGGTGTAGGTGCCTCGTCATTGCAAGCCAGTTGAAAAAAAAAGGTGCCTCGTCATTTAAATAAACTGAGAATATATGTTCCCACCCCTCCTCCCTCCCTTCCCGAACCTTGCTCGAACCGCGGAGACTTATCATGGAATCGTCGAGAGCTCGAGGTTTCGGAGAAGTGTTCCAGGGCTTTGGGGTTCGAGGTTTTAGGGTTGCGAAGTGGAAGGGGTAGGCCAGGTTTCGGATCGTGCGGAGAAGAAGTGCAAGACGCTATTTTGTATACTTCCCGAGCTGCTCTTGCCGACTGCTATCGGGCGGTTTCCAAAATCTTGTGGCCGTGAGCCTCCCGGGTCATTCCCCATGCCGTGACACGAAAAATTCCGCACAGTGTCGAATCTGCTGTGGCAGGAATGCGCGGCTGGCATCCGCATCCAGTATGGTGGCTCCGCCAATGCCAAGCGACGCAGCTGCAACTTCTTGGAGCGCTGGGCCGTAGGAGCTCCCAAGGCGCAGAAATCCGGAATTTCCTGGAGTTGTCCAGCTTACTTCGTATTTACTTACTAGGTTTTCCGAATCCATAGCCGCCTGAGCATTAACCATCTTGACAGACCGCTGCAACCTAGACCCCCGAAGCAGCGGGACGGCGATGGATTCACAACCGCTTTCAAGCTTCAGGGCTTTTGTTGATGTTATTTGGTGCCGCAATGATTACTCTTCGCGCTGTCATTGTCACACCGGGTCATTTGGCCCGGATTCGAATCCTTGCTATGCCCCATAGAAGGTTCTATAAACCCTGAACTCAAAACATCCGGAAACTCTCGAACCCTGGACCCCCTAAAGCCCGGAATCCTCAAACCTACTTCGTCATTCCTTAAGCCTCCAAGGAACGCTCCAGAGCTGTCTGCGTGCCCTGACATCGATGGGTTCCTGGTTGGCGGCGCATCCCTGCACCCCGACGGATATTATAGGTTTAGGGTTTAGGGTTTAGGGTTTAGGGTTTAGGCAACTAGTAATGTTATCAGGAAGGTTGTTGTGCGTTCCTGTGATTATGATGGTTCTTCCGATCTTTACCACAAGGACGACTAATTGCTTCATCACCGTTTGTGTCATTACTGCCTCTTCTTGTTTCTATGATTGTTATTGCTATTGTTATTATTACTGCTTTTTGTTGCCACGCTTTGCTCACGATTATGCATACTCGTTGCTATGAATATTGTGACTGTGACGGGTATGATTTGCTTCTTACCACGATTTGCAACAGTACCATCATTGTTTTTCTTGTTGTCATTCTTATGTTTGCAGTTTTGTCCATTGTTTTGATTTTATCATTATATCAGTGCTACTAATGTCATTGTTCTTGTTTTTGTTAATTTTGTTATCGTGCTTACTTGTATATATATATATATATATACACACACATACACACCCACACTTTTAAATGCAATTGCTAGAATCGAAATACTCTGCTATCTTTTTGACTGGTGATACAGATCTGTTTTGTATTGTTGCTTGTACATTATGGCCCTTGCTGTTATTTTACAGAAATACATGCGGTTTCCGTACTAGGTTAGGGTGCTACAGCTTTCCGGCAGCAGTTGCCGAGCTGACAAATCACAAGCATCTCAATGCTTTGCAGTGCGGCATGCTACTCACAGATCCTGTTGAAGCTATTGGTATGTACAGTCGCTGTACTCTTGCTACTCATTCCGACCCCTATGTTAATCCTAGGCAGGACTCCCAGAAACCATGGAACACTTTCAGGGACGCTAAACCCTAAACCCAAGCCTTCTCTCTGCAGGGAGGAAAAAGGTCCGGTCAAACCTAAGCCTTCAGCCCTAAACCCTCAGCCCTAAACCCTAAACCATCTTAACCCTAACCCTAAACCCTGAACTTGCCCATGCGCAGAAGTGCGAGCTAGGCAGAAGTCCGGCTCAGGGATTAGGTTTCCGACTTTAGATCTTAGGGGTTTAAACGCCCTGCTTTCAGGGTTTAGGGTTTAGGGCTTCTGGTCTAGAAGGGTTTATGGCTTAGGGGTTTCGGATCCTGGGTTTAGGGAGACATGGTACATGCAGGCGCAAGTAGGTCCACAGACACTTCTCCGGACGGAGAGGAATCGACAGAAATTGGTGCCCAGGGCCACCTTGCGTGAACTAGAACCCTAAACCCTAAATAGATAGGCCCAAAGAAACGTAAGCCTCCAGGAGCCTGAAACTCTTGGAGAGGTTGTGCATCTCCAGGCGAAAGAGGCTGATCAAATCTGAACCCTAAACCCCCAGAAGCCCTATCAACCCAATAAACCTATAAGCCTTATAAGCCCTAAAGATCCCTAAACCCTATAAGCCCTAAACCCTCAGTAGACCCTAGGCCCCAAGCCCATACGGTCCGAACTCCCAAAACCAAGCCCCATAAACCCGAAGACTCCAGCAATCGATTGCTTTTTCAAGTCAAGACGGCCCCTAAACCCCTAAACCCCTAAACCCTAACACAGAGACCTCGTCTGGCGGAGTCCGAGTTGCGAGAGCATAAACCCGAAAGCCTAAGACTCAACCAGTGAAAACCTACTGTGAGTTCTCTTGCTTTGTCTTTGACCAGTATCGCTACAGACTTTGTCAGGCTTGTCCGAGTGTGAGTGTCAAAAACAACCCTAAGACCTGGAAGGAAGCCTAGACCCTAAACCCCTAAACCCTAAACCCCTAAACCCTAAACCCCTAAACTCCTAACCCCCAAACCCTAAACCCCCAAGCCCTAAACCCCTGAACCCCTAAACTCCTAACTCCTAAGCCCCGAACCCCTAAACCCCTATACCCCTAAACCCTAACCCCTAAACCCCTAAACCACTAACACCCTAAACCCCTAAACCCCTAAACTCCTAACTCCTAAACCCCTAAACCCCTAAACCCCTAAACCCAAACCCCAAACCCCTAAACCCTAAACCCCCCGGAGACTGCAAGGAAGCCAGAGTTCAAGGACGCCGTTCTTGGGAGGTTAGGGGCCGGAAGAGTTGATTGCTTTAGGGTTTTAGGGTCTAAGATTTAGAGTTTAATGGGTTTATGGTTTTGTTTTTGAATGTTTAGGGTTTAGTTGGTTTAGGGTTCAAGATTTGGGTTCAGGGTTCCGGAGAGGGTGCCTTGAAATGAGTTTATCGAGGGTTTTAGGGTTCAGGGTTCCGGAGAGGGTGAATTGAATATTGAAGGGTTCCGGAGAGGGTGCCTTGAATACTGAAGGGTTCTTTGAAAAAAGGTTAGGGTTTGTAGGGTTTAGCTTTCCGGCCTCGGTTCAAGAAAGGCTCCTTTCTGAAAGGGTTCCTTAACAGTGGTTTCCGAAGGTGGTGAAGAGGATTAACAGGAGGGTCGGAAGAAGTAGTAATAGCATCCCCTTAATGGTCCGCCATGGAACCATAGTAGAGAAAATACCCCAAACCCCGATTCTATATCCTGGAGTGTTAGAGAATTCGGGTCGAGGATCGGAGGTTCGTTTTTGACTTTTAGGGTGCTGGGGCTTAGGGAGGTTCTGAGCCCTCAACCCTATTGACTCATCATTCGCCTCGCCTGGATTGTCCGAGTGTGAGAGCCGAAACCCGAAACTTAGCTTCGGGTTGTGAGCCCGAAGGCCCAGTCAAGAAGCGTAGAGAAGCAAGCGGGTTTAGGGTTTAGGGTTTAGGGTTGAAGCTGTCTTTCTTTCCTGTTCGCGTAGCAGCTGAGGCAGGTATCCTGAGCATGAATTGAGACTGTCGTTTTGTTTCGTACAGTTGTTGGACAATTTCCCAGCTGGCGCGGAGGGTTTTCTCATGACGGGTTCTGTCGGGGGGCCGTCGGGCCTGGATTTCGGATATTGTCCGACAACCGATTTTCTGCTGCAGGCACGCCCTGCTGCTCACCTGGCAGAGTAGCGAGAAGACTTAGATGTTGCAAGAACGCTTATGGTACTTTTTCTAGTATACATTAAAGAACATATGATAGTACATACTAGTGGCAGCAGTATGGTAGTCGCAGAACTTTCAGCGATGATTGCAGACAATATTGCTCAGCAAGCCCTAACCCCTGAACCGGATCTCTTCGACGATCGCTTGGAGGACATCGTCGACGCCATCAGCGCCGCCAAGTCTGGCTGAAAAGCCGTGCTTCGGCAACTCAGAAAATGGAGCTTAGAGCGGGGTGTAGGATTTTGGCTTAAGTTGGCTGCTTGTCGGCCTTGCTCCACGAAAAAAAGGCAGATGATGCCGCAGATGCTGAGGAGTTACCTGCTCAGGAAGCGATTTTCGAAGGGACTTCGAAGGGGGCTCTTATACCGGAGCCCATACAACGAGTTGTGGTTCATTGCCCCTTCGCCTTGAATTGACTGTTTAATCGCGTGCTGAGCTGGAAGCTTATAAACAGATTGTGACCCGTTCGGTTGTTCTACTGCATAGTGAGATTTTGCAATTGTTGGCATGCCTGAATCAGACTTCCCGCCCTGTCGAAACTGTCAAAAAAAATCGGCCCGGAACTAACTTGAACCCAGAACACACATTTCCCCCGCCCTGGCAAGCGAGGCACGTATCGATTCTTTGTCGAACTTCTTGGCCACTAGCTACTAGGCCGGGCTTGGCGCTGCTACTTGCGGGCTCAAGGGACTAAGTAGGTAGGGTTATTTTTTGGAGTCATAAGTCTCAGTGGGGCTATCCTAGGTCCTAAGTATCACCTTACTTAGAACCTTCCTAGGTCCCGTGAGCCTTTAAGTAGGGTGCAGGGTTCAGGGCTGCGGAAGGTCGTAGCCTCCGAGTTGAAGAGCTTTTCCATCAACTTCTAGCAACTCTTACGATCTGCGATGCCTGAGACCGCACCGTGCGATGATTGCCAGAAGACTCTGATAATTGGTAAACACAGCATAGTGATTTTGCCACTTTTCAAAAGTAGCCATGAGGGGACATGCTTAGGACTCTAAGGCCATGCGAGAGTTCGGCAGACTTGCAGATCTCCTCAGTCGTGGCTGAGGAGGTTTCCTTTGTTGGAGGTTTCGGTGTTTGGGTCGAGGTCCAAGGTTTTTGTAGTTGAGGGTTAGTGCGGGTGTTGGGTAGGGTTTTGGGATTGTGCCCTGGGCAGATGCAGTGGCGGACCCTCAACCCTAGCCCCTACCTAAGCCAACCCCTCTTACTCGGTTGAGTCGAGTTCTGCCGTCCTGAGCCCCTGCAGGAGGAGTCATGACATAGCTTCTACGACTAACAATTCGGCGCTAAATTCCTTAAAGTTTTGAATCCAAAACCCAGTGGCCTGGGGTTGGGTTTGAGTGAGACACTATGGGTCCCAGATTTGGGGCTTGGGCTTTGGAGTCACTTGGCGCGTTTCTTCGGGATGCGTCCGAGGCGGAGCAATACGGAGCATTATATTCCTAACCCCGTCTACCACAGTTGTTTGTGTTGCCTCTGTGTGGGGAAGGCACCACTTTTTTTCTGTTTGGGTTGATCTGGTGGAAGTAAGGAGCAAGGCAGCGAGGTGGATGGCGGACCCGGTGTTTGAAGCAGGTGGCTCTACAAAGCGCCACTGACGCGGCCAGTGAGAGAGTTTTGCATTTGTGTAGGATTTTTTCAGCTGCTGGGTCGGGAAGACGTCTACGTTGGGAACATCGGGGATGGGGTGACCTACAGGTGCCATCAGAAGCGCCCCTCATATAGACACACTTGTTGCGGGGCAGCAGACCGATCATGTATGCGCAGTGTGTTGGATGATTCCGATCCGCATCTATATCCGAAAGCCCTGCAGCCCATTCCATCATCCATCCCTCTGACCAACTCCGCAGTCTAAGCCCTAAACCCTATCAAACCTAAAAGTCTAAACCTGGGAAGCACATGCGAGTGCCGACCTCGCGGCTGAAATCACCGCCGTGCCTTGCCTCCCAGCATCCGGGACGCTATCATGCGGTCTTTCTCCTCGCCTGGAAAAGTCGGACAGGATATTATCGCGACGGTTGTAGTGATATCGCCCACAAAAACGGTATCAGATTCGGCCGTTTATTTGAGCCGGAGTATTGGGGCTTGGGGTTTCGGGTGTAGTAGCAGCTAGAATGCAATGCCCAACAACCTTTGCAAGCCCCCTGCAACGAGTTGCCATTCTTTTCCGAGGCGGCAGAACCAAGAGTGGGACTCTCTTTTCTTCACACCGGACATGCTGGCAGCTCTCCTGCACAATCTAGGGGTCGGACTAACATCAATATTATTCCTCAGGGTTCCTTAATAGAGCTAAAGTAGAAAGCACCCCCCCATCACCTTATTCTAGCCATGAAGGCTTTTATAGTTTACAGGGAGGGCAGTAGCATGGTGCAGCTGCTTCGCTGCAACGACAAATCTCCCTTTTGCACGGTTCCAACCTAGCAGGGCCCTGCCATCTACTTTTCCCCTTAAACCCTAAACCCTAAACCCCAACCCCTAAACCGCCTTTGTCAGGAGGCCCACGATCATGAGAGCAAAGACCCACGGCCTGACATGCAAATGGAATTTTCGTCGCCTGACGGGCCCCTCAGCCCGACACCGCAAAAACCGCAAAGCGAAAGACAGCCGTCTTCCTTCAGGCTTTCAGAGTTCTTGTGCCATCCTGGCACACTTCCCTCGCAAGTCGCCTTCGAAACACGCACGCGCACTCACACACACACACACACACACACACACACCACACACACACACCACACACACACACACACACACACACACACACACACGCACACGCACACGCACACACACACACAGTAATCGCTGTGACACCCACGCAAGCCTTTACCATCCTTACAGGCAC
>CAJNDV010032437.1:15535-34431 GCA_905221635.1 Symbiodinium sp. CCMP2456 | reverse complement strand
CATCTCATATTGCTCGCAACTCAGGACTGGCATGTCTCATGTCTGTGGCTGATCAGGCGTCCAGGATTATGTTGTTTGCATTTAGGTGACTCTTTGTAAATTAGTTGATTCATATCTCGTGTCACATTGCATCTCAGGATTACCACGTGACATTGTATAGCTCTGTGCATATATATATATATATACAAAAATGTACTTTGAACATTTCACAGTCTAATCTCGTTCTCTTAAACTAAGCACAAAACTTCGCTTGCGCATGGCCGCCCGCTCATGACGATATCCGCGTTGCGCGTGTCTGCATTCGGGTTCGTGGCCCCTATCAGGTTTTTTATGCCCATGGTTTTTAAAAGCCTCAGCTCTTCGCTGTCTTGTGAATACGGAGAGACAGAACAGTTTCGTTTTTACTCGATGAAGATGGGAGGAGGCTTAGGCGAGAAGACAGGAGCGATTTCATGTCTTGTGCGGTCAACTCCCTTGGTTTTATTGCTGCTAGTATTGCGCAAATGAGTCTGGTTATTCGTTTGCATGCTCGAATGTATTTGGAGTATGATGGAGAGAGACTAGACCTTTTTTTCGAAACATCAATATTTAAAACTGTGACCTTGCCAGATTGTAAGAGCTCGAAGCAGTAGAACAAGAGCGCAGCAGCACAACCAGAATCCAGAACCAGAATCCGGTTTTCGGTTTCGGCTTGTTTATCTATGATGTAAAAGAACAAGGAGTCAGGTATACATGTACATGGAGTGCTGAACACACCGTAAAAACCGATAGATTCGGACTCTAGGACTAAGCATCTTGGGACCCAAGACTGCGCAGAAATAGTTGATAAGAAGGTTCGGCTGGATCATGGGGGGGTTGGGGGGGGGTATGACCATATATATATATATATATGCATACATGCACATGCGCTACATATGTATGCGTTATCTTTGCAACTAGACCGATTCTGCGGGGATAACACTCGCCAAAGTTACTTTTCAATGACGACCCAGGCTCCGAAGGACATCATGGCGGGCGCCCAGGTCGACTGCGAGAGCCACGTGTTCAAGCCTGGAAAGATAGACCTGCTTCGAGCACTTCTGCATAATGACATTACAGAAAAATGCCTGTGACCAGCCTTGGCCAAAACTACAACATGCTACTACTGATGATCATGCCAACGGTAACCGTAGAAGCAATAGTGCCTCCGCCATCACCAGCCATGAGGCTCAAGCATTTGGGGATCTGGGGTGGTCTTGGGATTTCGAATGCCTCACCTGGTGTGGCCCTCACTCGATTTGACACCCCCTGTGCGTGGTCCAGTTGCCGCAACCCAAGTCATGCCAAGATCCTTAACACCCGGCACCTAAATAAAAGGCAATTTACCTGTCAAGGGATTTCTGCACTCCGGCGACGCAGACATCTCCCGATCAGTATAGGTCGGTAGGAGGCTTTTCGTAGCACCAGCTTAGCACGTCATTGGTGAGCTAGCCAGCTTAGAGCAAGCAAGCTCGCAAGCGCTGGTATCAGAATCATTGCCACGACAGCGCTTGTCTATGCTTGCGTGGGGGCCAGCCAAAGCGTTTCGATGGGATGGGGAATGCTTCTGTGCCGTTGATTGGGCTGGGCTACTAGTCACAAATCCCACAGTATCTTGTCGCTTAGATTCGAAGCTTAACTACCAAGGAGCACAACCGAAGCAGGCGAGGCCAACCGTAGCACAGCCCAGGACAGAAAACCCTGTTCTGCCTGTCCACCGTCGCAGCCAGAGTCGGCCTCAACCAGCTCCCAGACAGCATGGAGGCCCAGCCTGCCGAGTGCTTGGCGTGACAGAACTGCACAGGCAATTGCCCCAAAAATCCCACCGTCACTATCTGCATGGGGGACAATTACTCGCCTTGCCTTCTTGGAATTTTACAGAACTTGAACATGTATTTTTCACATAGTGACTGTACCTCGACAAGGTGGCGCGCAACATCAGAAATCGCCATGTGAACCGCGACTACGCAAATATCCAAGGACTTCTGTGGGTATTCCTTGCTGGCACAAGAAGGGAAAACTGGACACTTGTGGGATACATGTCTGTTTGCTGTAAACTTCCAACCGACATCCTCGAACTTCCAAGAACGTGTATCATGTTCTGCTTGGGCGCACAACCTCTTGGAAGGCATTCCTGAGTCTCGACATCTTGAGGCCTGCCTTCGACTCCGTACGAACTGCAGGAATCCCTGGTGAGAAAAATCGCGGCACCGCAAAGCTTCAGCAACTCGCGGGGTCCTCCATAGCGGAGCTTCGACACCCCTGCAGACAGGTAGAACGGAGCCAGCAGGCTGACCAGAAGGAACCTGCCAGTTGAGCTTCACTCGTGCTGCATGTCTGGCCCTGATCCTTAAAAGCAACACCTCAGCTGTAAGAGCTGCAGGCCACTCTCTTCGTCATGCGAAACTGGGCAGGAACAACTTCCGCCATACGAGCGTGAGCATGGCCCCTAAGTGCCGCAGCTCGTGCGACCAGACAGAGCTCCAAAGAAGAATCCTTACACGCTTCAGCCACAAATTTGCGTTTGTGCCGCGGTGCTTCCCCAGCCACGCTTGGGACCGCTGGCTAGTCTCCAAAGACGGCACCTTCAGGGCTTGAAAGGAAGACTCGGGTCTTGAAAGGGGAATGGAACTGGGCGTTGTCTTGTCAGCACTGTTTCCCTTTGCGAGCATGAAGTAGATTCTCCTTCAGGCCTTAGATAGCTCTTGTTTGTGTGTGCGTGAAATATAGTTGACAGGACCGCGAACAAACGAGGTTCGGCGTCTGCTCTCTCTCGTCTCTATCTCTCTAGCCGCTCGCAGCTCACAGTAGACTTTTGGGTCGGCACCATGCAGGCTGCCAGAAGGAAGAAGCAGGTGGCGTGGCTGTCGTAGCAAGGGATGTACATGATGACCAAGCTCCTGAGGCGACGAAGGGGGACGTTGGGATGCAACCGGGCAAGTCTACTGGCGACTCGCAGAGTCTAAATTCTGCGTGCCCAGGCTCGCCATGGCCACGTAGACAAAGGCGCCGTAGACGAAGCAGCGCCAAGAGGACGCCGGCCACGAAGCGCTGGGCAGCGCCAGGAAGGTGCACCAGGACGCCAGCAGCGAGGCCCGCAGGACGGAGAACACCGCGGCGTAACTGTCAGCTGTGCTGTCGTTGAGGTTGGGCATGAAGAGGTAAGTCAGCCGGGGCAGTAGCTGTGAATCGGCCACTGTGAAGCCCGAAAGGAAGCCCAGTTCAACAGTCTTTCCGTAGGGGTGAGCACGGACTCGGCGGATGATCTCAGGCAGGGTGAGGACGTCCTCCTCTGGCGCGGCCAAGCCGAGGAGCTCCACCAGAAGCAGCGCCGTGACAAAGACTTTCAAGGATGCCAACGTAATCCGCGGACCATCGCTCCACCAATCGACGAAGTGACAGGTGCCTTCCCTGCTTCCTCTCTCTCCAGAGGCAGAAGATGGCTTGCCCTGCGGACTCTCTGGCATCCTGCGGCCTCCCAACAGGCCGGAGGCTGCGCAGGCAAGGACGACCAGCACGAACCAGCCCGAGCCGATGCCTAGCATCTTCTCCCACAAGTCCGAGATTGCCATGGTGGAGACCTGGAGGACAATGGCTCATTTCGGGAGCTCTGTCGCTTTGATGCCTCTGAATTGCCTTGACTGGCTCCTACTTTCTCTCGATAATCGTTTTCAATCTCGTGCATCGTGGAAACATGAAAGTACGTCGCAACGATACTGTCATGGCTGCAGTCGTGGTAGGGCAGTGCTGGCAGTAGTAGCAGTCAGTGGGAGTGGTGGCGGTAGGGATAGTTGTAGTCGTGGTGGTAGTAGTAGTAGCAGCAGCAGCAATAGCTTGCAATAGCAGCAGCAGTAGTAGCAGTAACAGTCGTAGTAGTAGTGGAGTAGTGGTCGTCGTCGTAGTCGTAATGGTAATGGTAGTTGTACCGGTAGAGAAAGTAGCAGAAGTCGACCAGTAGTAGTTGTTATTATTGTATGAACAGTAGAAGTTGTAGTCCGCGTGCTCGTAGTCGTATGTTCGTTTCTAAAAGGCGTCGTCATCACTTTCGTTTCAGGAAGACAAGGACTGGACATCCCCGCGTCGTCGTGCTGGCACCGTCTGCATCAGAAGTGGTAAGCAATAACGAGGAGTGTGTTGTCAACCTAATTTCGCAGGGCAGAAACCTTGAAAGCGACGCTGTCGTGCTCCATGCAGAGGCCACGAAACAGTGAGCAGAGGTGGGCATGGGAGCGCTTCCACTCCGGCCACTGCTGCAGTGGCCGCAGGATGGGCACATCGTTCCTTTGCTTTGCGGGCTTTCGGTCTCGAGGGGCTTTGTCGGTCGAGGGTTTAATGGCTTGGAGAAGCAACCAGGGCAAGTCCAGAGTCCTGCATGCTATGCTGTTATGTTGGGTCTGGTGGCTTTCTTCCTAACACGCAGAACCGGACTGAGGATTGCAGACTTTAGGGAGCACCATACTGCCCAAAGTCAGACTCCGACCATCAACGCATGTTGTATCTGTGGAACCAAAAGCGTTGGCATTGGCATAAAAAGGAGTACACAAAGACGATCCTCTGAAGACAGCAGCCCGCCAAACGACGAAACCAGCCCGCGGCCAGAGCTCTGCGCAAAAAGGGAGCGCATCACATTCAAAAGGAGCGCATTCCTAGCGTCCTAGGAAGAGAAAGTTGCGTCTCCGAGGGGCGGCAATGGCTCTGAGAGACTCGGCTTTGGTGAAGGCGTCAGCGTGATCGGTCCTGGGCCTGTGGCTCTGCATGCGGGGTCGGGGCCGTCGGGGGTATCCTTACGGGCTTGAAGAAGGTATTTTGAGTTTTTTGGGACCCGGATCCGAGAGCGCATGCGCACAGTTCCAAAGCCACTGGAAATTTTCCATGAAAGCCCGAGGAGCGTTGAAAGGTCTACTGTTAAGCACTTTCTTGTGGGGCCTGGCCTGGATCCGCCTCGAGCTTCACGAAGTTGGGTCTGCTGAAAGCCGCGGCTTGACGTGGGATCGCTTGCAAGGCAAGGACGCCCAGCAAAGGCAACATCGAGATCATGGAGAAGTCAGCATGCAAGGGCTTCTTTCTGGTTCCAAAGAGCTGCCTATGGTGTCACCGGAAACAGATAATCTCTGACAGTGACCGTGGCGATGGGATGGAGGTTGGGTTCGGTATGCGGTATGCGGTGCGGGGTCTACCACCGCGCTTGAGAACGAATGGCGCAGCAAGGCCGAGCATTCGTCGCATTTTAAGCGACGGGTTCGGGACGGATGCGGCAGTGGTGACAGCTCAACAACCCAATTACAGAGTGGGATCATGCACATTGTCGCATTGCTGAGAGTCTAGCCCAGCTCCCTTTTGCTCACAATGGGCGGTAATCTCCCAAATCGTTTCGGCGGCGCCGGACTCCGATCGCCACCAAGCTAAGGGCCACGGCGAGGGCAAAGCCCGTGGCAGCCAGGCTGAAGCTGAACCATCCTGCAGAAGGGTCAAAGCACTTCTTCTGCTTCTCTTAGCAAAAGCAAGGCGGGGCGCATTCCATGTTTTCCCGCACAGCAAAAGGTCAAAGCTCGGTGGGCCCACTTCGGGCCGAAAAGCAGCCACGAGTCGTGGCTCGCACTTCCTATGGCCAATCAAGACAGCGAAAGCATGCGCAAAATTCACACTGGTCTAAATTTTCTTTGGCCTTAGGAAGTCTGTGCTCGAAGAGTGACTTTTGGGCACTGAAGCCACTCATGCAAGGACTGCTGAAGTTCCTTGCTCGCCTTCGTCAACCCGTCAGCCCACATGAGAAATGTCGGTACCCAATGGAAGTTGCTACCGGGGACCACCTCCTGGATAGCACGTACGTTA
Source organism: Symbiodinium sp. CCMP2456 (assembly GCA_905221635.1). Taxonomy (NCBI): domain Eukaryota; class Dinophyceae; order Suessiales; family Symbiodiniaceae; genus Symbiodinium; species Symbiodinium sp. CCMP2456. The sequence goes on along the minus strand of CAJNDV010032437.1, from coordinate 28,581 downwards.
ACTAGGGACCGTTTATCTGTAAGGTTTGGGTTGTCCGAGATGACGCAGTCGTACAAGGACTTGGCGTCTGTAACTGCTAGCTGGCTGAGTCTCGGAGTCACTTTGTGTGCCGGCTCGTTGAAGAGGAGCTCGCTGAGGAACATGTTCACGTAGGCTCCTCGGTCGCACCCTTCGTCTGCTGCGGAAGCCTCGGCGGCGAGAGTCGATCGGCATACACGTTGTGTTCTGCTGGATCGCCAGTCAAGCAGCATGGCTGGCGAAGGTTTCTCGAGGACGCTCGGCCCACAAAGTAAGACCAAAACACCGCATTGAGAACGACAGTTCTCAGCGTTTGCCCAGCTTGCGTCACTGAAGGTGATGACGATGCTCGCCTTAGTCACCGGGATGTCGGGGATCACGAAGCCGTTCTCCTTGGTGGCAGCGGCGAAGTCCACGGCCTCGTAGAGTGCCTTGAGGTCACTTGTAGCGCCTCCGTGGTTGGAGAGGCTGTTAACAGCCGACAACTCCGGTCGGCTTTGTCCGGCCACCCACTGTAGGCAACCAGTCACACTGCGAAACTCTGCTCGCTGAGCCGGAGTGAGGGGCTCGTCCAGGTTGCTGCCCCGTGGGATCTTGCCGGAGGCCATACCACCAATGAACTCGACCTGGCTCACGTGGAGGTAGTAGCGTTGGTTCGCGCGCTGCCTCAAAGTGATCTGCTTCCCCTTAAAGGTCACTGTCTTGCCGACCTCGAAGTTTTGGAACGCCCCCCACTTGAAGGCCTTGTGGACCTCCGTCACGTCGTAGTCGGAGCGGTGGGCGCCGAGGAAGTCGTCGACGTAGACAATGATGATCGAAATCAACTGGCCCTGGGCATCAAACTTTAAGAAGACCATGCGGTCGAAGGAGTGCTGTCGGTAGCCGAGGTCTGTTAAGCGCCGCACCACGGTCAGTGACCACAGTCTTGGTGCGTTGCTCAGCCCTTATATGTTGGTACACACCAAGTAGAGCGGTGCCTTCCAGCACTGAGTAATGGCGGTCACTCCGTCGTTGGGCGGCAGGATGTAGAGCGGAAGTGACCTCTCTGCATCCGACAAGTCTCCTTGGAGAAAGGCTGTAGAAGCATCTCCAGACCATCCATGCCACCGCTTCTTCGAGGTGCCGAACTCTCCGTTGCTGCCGGCGGTCAAGACGACGAAGAGGACGTGTTCCGAGGTCCGGTTCGGCGTGGCACACTCCCTGTTGAGCCGGTAGATGTCTGGGTCCATGTGCCCGAGGGCAACTACTCGGCATTTTGCCGAAAGCTTTGCCAGGCCTTTGCTCTTGTCGCGGAAGCAGCTGCGTGTCCGGAGGATGCGCTTGCTTAGCACTTGGTCACGAAGCACCTTCTGCGCCTCCGCGTGGCTGAGTGCCTTCACTGAGCCCCAGTCTTGCCAGCTCTTTGCCTCCTTCTCGACCGCCTGGACGTAAGCCTGGATGTCCTCGGGGTCCATCTCGAGGATCTGTCTCCACGGGATCTCGCGGTCCAAGGCTTTGGCCTCAGCGCGCGTCATGCCGCGCTGTTGCTTGTCCTTCGGCTTCTCGTCCCAGTCGCTGTCGCTGGTGTCGGTCTCCTTGGGGTCCTTGTTGTCCCGGGCGACGTCGTCGAGGCGTTGCTTGGAGTTCAGGTAGGCCTTGTAGCACCGTTCTTGTCGTGGTCCGTACCCTTCGCACGGTTCTTCGCCAGGTGTGCAGTGGTAGAGGTCGCCCTCGTCCGCAAAGAGGGTGACCAGAGTCTCAAAAGGGCGCTTGGCTGGGAGCAAGTTTGGTGCTTCCCCTCCCTGTGTAGTCGGCGCACTGGAGATCGGTGTCGTAGGAGGCCGCTCAGAGTGTTGGCTCCCGGACACTGCACCTGGCGCTGGCGTTGCTGCTTCCACTGGCGTTCCGCCTGGTGTAGTAAGTGAACTCTGCGCAGGCGAGACGTTGGCAACTGGAACTGGTGTCTCACTCTCGTCCGCTTGTGGTGGATCAAGTTCTATGTCCGAGGCATACGCTGCTGAGTCCAAACCGAAAGGCGCTGACTCCCAACCTGGTTCCAACGGAGTCTGGGGAACAGGAGGTACCGGAGGTTCTGGGAGTCCTTCTGGTAACTGTGGCAGTTCTTGTGGTCTTTGCTGAGGCTCTTGAGCTGGTACAGGTACCGGAGGTTCTGGGAGTCCTTGTGGTAACTGTGGAAGTAGTTCTTGTTGTCTTTGCTGAGGCTCGCTGGCTCTAAGGGCCGAACCTGGTGCCGGCGATCTGCTCCTGGGTGTCCTTGGCGCAGGCTGTCCGCGAGGAGTCCTTGGTACAGAGGCGCCTCGTCGTGCTCCCTGCGTCGGGTCTCCAAGCCTGGCGGTGTTGGTGACGACGGTGTTCTGGACGGTGGGCTGGTAAACGAGGTTGTTGACGGTGTTGTCGACGTCCATGTTAATGGCCGGGGGCGCCGCTGTCAAGGAACCGGTTGGCTGTGGTGGCAATGCGGTTGGTGCTGCTGACAAGGCCGCTGCCAGCTGAGCGTCGCCGTCGCCGAGGTAGTCGAGGTCGACGGTCTCGTTGGAGTCCCGCTGGTGTTCGACGGGAGCCGGTGGTCCAGTCTCGTCTGCCCAAACTGTTTCGTCCAGCTTCCTGGCCGCGTCTTTGAGGGCTGCCACGTCCGGCTCTGAAGGAAGCCATGCCTCGTAGCCCGTAGCGGCCCGTAGTTGCTCCACCGCGACCATTGCCGTTGTCGTTCCAGAACGCACCCAGGCCAGTTTTCCGGGTGAAGCCGGGTCCCAGCTAAGAAACCGGGCCGTGACCCAGCCACCTCGCTTCTTGAGGCCCTTCTTGCGCCAACGCCAGAAAGAACAAGCTTGGCCGGGCTCCAGCTGCGGAACCTGCGTGTTGTGTGTTTTCCGAAGAAGGGCTCGTCGAAAGCTCTGGCGGACGTTCATGTCGTATAGTGTTTTCATGGCCTGGGAGCGGATGATCTCGGCTGTCGCGGCCGGGTCGTCCGTGGGCGTCATGGCCATGCTGTTGACGTCGGAGAAGAGGCCACCGGGTAGTCGAGGGACACGTCCGAACACAGCTTGGTAGGCGGACCTTCCCCGGCTGAGAATCATGCTGTTACAGGCATGAAGGGCAGGGGCCAAGAGAAGTCGCAAGTCGGCGTGCCCAGTAGCCGCGAAGGTGTCCACCAGCTTCTCGAGCACGGTGCGAAGGAACGCGTTCTGCCGTTCCACGTGGCCTATCTTCCAATGGGCCTCGGCTGGACAGTAGTCCACTTGAACCCCGTGGGAGCGAAGCCTTTCCTGGAATGCCCCCTGAAAGGTCGTGTCTGGGTCCAGGCCGATCTGCGTCATGAGGCCGAAAGGCTTGAGCCACATTGAGTCGAGGGCCACGTAGGCTTCCTGAGGGTCGCGGCTGTTCAGCAGGGCTGCCTGGTGGAACCGGGTGGCAACGTCGACGGCGCCGAGAACCATGCAGCTGCTCCCCTGTAGGTCGCGAATGTAGAAGATGTCCGCCTCGACCCGGTCACCAAACTGAAGTGCAGTGACGGTGGCCGTTGCTGGCTTGGGGGCTTGTGGTCCTTTAAGTCGTTCACACGTGCTGCAGCGAAGCTTCTTGATGGCCTCGACGAACTGGCTGCTCGGGGTACCTGAGACGGCGGCCATCCTGAGGAGTTCTTCTGCGCTCGGATGGCCCAAATTGATATGTGCTCGAGCAATTGATCGGCGAACCTCGACAGGTACTTGAGGAGAGAGCTCGGGGAATGCGATGTCAGTCGGCAGGCCGGGCACGGGTGCCTCTGGCACGGTCGGCCGGTCTTGTACCTCTTCCGGGACAAGGTGGCCGTAGACTAGGATGCCGCATCTCACCGGCTTAGGGAACCTTTGTTTGGGGTGAGTGACCAGGCTGAGGTCCTCGGTCTCCACTGCCTTGGTCCCGTCGTTGTAGATGAGGAAGGCTCCACGAGCGGTGAATGGCACATCTTGCGGGAGCCGCCGTTGTGAAGGTGTCTGGACCGCCTGTATCCTTTCGAGCCTCATGCGAAAGAGCTCGGAAACTTTGCGGCCCACCTCGGAGGAGGGGTCGATATAGAACGGTCGGGTCCCGGGAGCCCCAAAGGATCTGCTCAACATCTCCGCGATCTCATCCCACTGCTCCAGTTGAGCAACCGGGCTGCGGTAGGTCACGTATGCCTGGTACATGCCGAACCGGGCGCTGTCCTTGCTCTGCACAAAGCCCTTGATCGCGCCGAGGATGGTGTCCGGGTGGTTGTGATACTCCCGGTCGCCGCGCTCGTTGTTGAGGATGTCCGCGTCCGTGCCGTAGTCGCGGTTGTGGTCGTAGTCGTGGCCGCCGCTCTGGCTAAGTGCAGAAGCCCCTGGGATAGTGGTGAGGCATGTCATCGTGGCGCCGCCGACCTGCAGCATAGAGGCGTTCATCTCAAGTGAGGCGCCTAGAGAAAGCATCCGTGGGTCCGCGTCGCCGATCACAATGGCGGCGTGCCCTGCTTCGGTCTGGACTGACACCATCTCGGATATCAGCTCGCAATCGGGACGGCCAAAAGGGCGGTCCACAAAGGAGAAATAAAGAACGTATGGCCTAAGCCTTCGTAGTGCTCGTAGTGCTTCGTGTCGTGCTTCCGGCTGTTCCGGAAGGGCCCTGGTCAGCGATGCCGGAAGGGTAGTCGAGGAGAGCTGGAGGTTGGCCGCCGCATTGCCGATGTCATAGTGGTCGCCGTAGACGATAAGGATGTCCACGGTTGGCGGTGGTCGTTCTGAAGTACTCGGCTGGGTGTCGTAGATGCCGATCTCGCTCTCCAGTATTCGCGCTGACCTTGCCCAGTCGCCCCTCAGTCGTCGACGTGTTCCCAGTCGTAGTCCTGGTCCGTCTCGTCCTGGAGGAGGCGCCACGCGTCCACTTCCATCTCGCTGCCACTCGACGGCCGTGCCCTCCGCGAAGCGCGTCTGGGTGGAGCCGAGAAGGTCTTCGGAGAAGCCGCGCTCAGAGATGCCCTGCCCGAAGGTCGTGGTGGCATTGTCGAAGACGCCGATGCCCGAGGTACAGTATTGGAGGAAGAGGGCAAGGGAGGTCGCGAATCGAGCAACTTGGTGTCGAAGTCCTTGTCGGGGTGCTCTTCCCAGACCTTGGCATTGTTGTTCCACCTCCACCTCTTCAGGCACTGCTTGCATCGAGCGAACTTCCCGTAGGCGTTGCCGTACCGGACATAGTCGGGGTGCTTGCAATTTCCCGGAGGGTGTGCATAGCGAACGTCCAGCTTCGGCGGAACCGTCTCGTAGATCTCGATCGGCACCAGCCCCATGCGCACGCCCGTGGTCAGCATGATGAAGAAGTTCTTCCGGAAGTCGCGGAGGTTGGTCACGAAGCGCCGCCACTTTCGCAACCATTGCGGGGGCGTCGAGAGCTGGCTTGTCAACCCAGGCATGGGCCGGCTTGGCAAAGGCGGGGTTCGCTGCTCCAGTATCACCTTGAACCACAAGCTCGGGAGGAGGATCATTCCAATCGACACTCCCACGCAGCCTCTCCCATGACTGAATGCCCTTGCTGAACTGATTGATACTGACGGTCAAGTGTCCATCGATCCTATGCAGGGGAACCGTGGTACTGAGGGTGACGAAAGTGACTTGATTGTTGGGCATGTCAAGCACCATCCCGAGTTCATCAAGAAGGCTATTCGACGCGAGCAGAGGTATTTCAGCACTGAGGGCCCCGGCTCCGATGAGGAGGTCTGTCCCTCCGATGCCGACTGGCAGGTAAGACCGGTTCGCCGCCGTAATGGGCTTGCCCGAACCAAACTGAAACACATCACGAAAAGGAGTGGTCACCACCTGCAGGCCGGAGCGGTCAAGTGAAGACCGGAAGTCCTCCAGCCAACGCTGCCCGCAACAGGTGCGCTGGCACGCCGTGTCAAGGATCATGAGCTCCCCAAAGTCCGGTGCCTTGAGGTAATCGGCCTGGTGGTCGGCCTTGATCTTAAAGACAACGTTCACGGAGAAGGCCGTGCCGAAGCCGGAGGGTGCCGCCTGCTCGGTGATCTCCAAAGAGCCGTAGTCGCGGACGAGGAAGGCCTGATGCGGGCCCTTTCTGTCCTTGTTGTCTGTTCTCCCGGGCTTGCTGGTGGTCTCGCTTGCTGCTGCCGTCCGGGGCGGTGTTCCGCTGCACTCTGGGTCGCCCTTCTAGTGGCCGAGTTGCCCGCAAACTGCGCGGTGGCTGTTGCGCTTCTGGGCGACGATGTCCTTGGAGCCGCTCTTGCCGGATCCCTTGCCGCCCTTGGGGTTTCCACTGTACTTCCTTCCCAGCTTCAGGCTGCTAAGCTTCTTGGCCGTGACGGTGAGGACGTCCATTGCCTGGGAGATCGGGTCGTCCTCCGCCTCCTCGTCCTGCTCCTCGTGGTCCTCGTCGTCCTTGGTCCCCGGCCTCCTGGTCGTTCTCGTCCTCGTTGTGCTCGGTCTCCTCCTCCGGGATGTCCTGCAGGGCGCCGTCGTCGACCTGGTCGGTCTTATAAACTCTCCTGGGGGCACCTTTGGGATGATAGCCTTTGCCGCCCGGCTGTCCCGAAGAAGAGGAGCTGTATCCAGAAGCCGCGGTGCCCTTGCCCTTGCCGTCGCCTTTGCGGGCTATCGGGGTTCCGTCTCGTCCACAAACCGGCGGGGCTGCACGAAACTCCGGGTACTGCATGTGCATGGACTCAGCAATGTCTTCAAAGGCAAGAGAGTAGCGGCTGCCGACCAAGATCAGCCTCTGGTCTTGGGGTGCAAGACGGGCACGCTCCAACAGGCGGTTGCCCCGACTGTCGTCGCCATACATCTGCGCCACCTCCACTCCGACGGCCTTGAGGTTGCGCTCTGCCCGCCTATAGCGGTTCGAGAACGCCCGGAGGCCTTCCCCAGGCTGGCGCTGGATGTTCTCGTACTCGTTGAGGAACTTGCGCTTCTGGAAGACCAGCTTTTGCTCCATAGGGGTGCGAAGCGTCTCCAAGATATAGTCTATCCCCTTTTCGGTGTTGATGGCCTCGATGGGGGCGTGCTCGAGCTCCGTCTCGGCCTCGCCGGTCAAGCTGTTGTAGAGAAGGAGTGCCGCCTCGCGGGGTGTCATATAGCTTGCTATCTGAATCCTCCAAAGGGCCACCTTCTTAGCATACTTGGAGTAGGCTCTTGGATCCTGGGGGTCGTATTTCCAAGAAGGTGGATTGGGAGGTGTCCCCCCACGCCATCGCACGCCACGCTCTGGTCCCATCCTCGACTTCCATGTGGTAGCGCTGCCGGGGGTGTACAAAGAGGCTGGGTGGTCCATGTTCCTCGGCTGCGCTGGCTGCCACGGTGCTGCGGCAGGAGGAGGCGAGGTCCTTGTAGGGAACGTCGACGGTCGACGGTGGCGTGGCCGGGCACGAGGTAGTCCTGCGCGGCTTTCTCGTAGGATGCCGCGGCGGGGCATCGTCTGTGTCCGGGTCCACCGTGGGATCGTAGGTCGGAGCTTCTGACTCGGGAAACTCCGAAGGCGCATCTTGTCCGGGTTCCGAGGGGTCGTCTCCAGGAGCTGTCGTCTGTCGTTGTCGTCGCCTCTGTCGTCTCGAGAGCCTCCCCGGCAGAGTGGGTCCACCAGGTTCACCTCGAAGTTCGGGGCGGTCGTTGTCAGGAGAACTCCGTGGCATGAACATCCAGACTCCCTCGTCCGTCTCCAGCCTGTGTGGGCGCCGGCATGAGTAGTTTTCTGTACCCTCACATCCTCGGCACAGCCAGGTGCCGTACACGTTCTGCACCCACTGGTCGCCATCACACCTAAGGCAGCGCCATTCATCATAAAGCATAGGTCCCTGGTACTGGGGGCTTCGCGCTCCGCCGGGTTCCACTGAAAGGCCTGGTGCAGGTCGAAGTCCTGGTCCTGGCCCTCGTGGTTCCTCCTGGTCGCCAGCATCCCCGTCCGGTGCCTCGTCGCCCTCAGCATCGTCCGAGATCCTAAAGATCTGGGGAATGAGGGGCATGTCGCGGAAGGCGAAGCCGCCCGATCAGCAGGCTCCGGTGCCAACTTAGCAAAAGCAAGGCGGGGCGCATTCCATGTTTTCCCGCACAGCAAAAGGTCAAAGCTCAGTGGGCCCACTTCGGGCCGAAAAGCAGCCACGAGTCGTGGCTCGCACTTCCTATGGCCAATCAAGACAGCGAAAGCATGCGCAAGATTCACAGCTTCTTTTCAACTCAACTGGGTGGCGATGCCGTGTGCGGAGCAAAGGTGTGTGTGTCTAACTCCAACGAATCAGGTCGCAGGCATGAGGGCTTTGCAACCTCCCTTGGTCCGCTGAAGCTGAGCATACCCTTACTCGCCCAGCTATGGTTAACCTTTTGGGATTCTCTCGGGGTTATCATTTTGTTCGGCCTCGGCATTATCGAGGCACCTCATCATGGAGAATCAAGCTAGCAACTAAGATAAACACAGTCGTTCACCACATGTGCAACACGAAAAGAACCTCGAAATTCGAAGCAAAGTCTGACATCCCATGTGCCGTGGGCGCGCGGACGATCCTTTAGCATGAGGCTGCGATATGGACCAGTGCTGCAGCAAACGTTGGGCGAGCTCGGGGGAGCCAGGAGGGTAGTAGGTGTCGTTGCCATCGCAGGCCTCGTAATCCTTGGAAGTTCTCTTGCTCTGAATTCTGATGCTCAGTCGTTACGGCCCTACTCATGTCTGCATCGATGGTGGCGGCTGGCTAAATGAGCCCGTTTCGAGAGAGCGACTTGCAGCTTTCGGCGAAACCTGCGCCTGTTTGACTTATGCGGTCCCATGCCAGTCTACTAACAACAGTCAACGTAACAAAATTTAGGTTCATCCTTCTTCAGGACGAAGGTCATAGTCGCACTTCCACCGCACGACGTTGCAGGAGCAGGTTGCGAGGCGGCGGGTGTCGACAAAGATGGGCTGCCCGTCGCTGCTGTCGCAAAAAGTGAGTTGCGAGCAATTCAAACCCATATCCTGCTCGTCGGATGCTTCCATGATGCTTCACGGTTGTCGATGTGCAACATGGAGATCGTTGAAACCCACGGTGAAAGCTTGAGTGACGAGAACAAATGCGTAGGGCTCCGGATTGGTTTGGCAGAGAAGCGGCTTCTTAGCAACTATGGGTGCTTGACTTGCTCCTGCATACTACTTCGGTGCAGACTGACCCTCAAGTGCTTCTGGGCTTTGATGATATGCTTATCCAAATATGAGCTTCACTACACTCGTCTTCGCCGTGTGGGCAACCCGGTGAAGTGCCCATGCAAGGGGGAATCTTGCCATGCAAGCCCTACCTCCGTCCAGAAGCTCCGCCCACAAACGTCGTGCGTGCCGCCACCGATGGCCCAGGAATTACTCTTGCAGGGTTGCACGACACCTCGGATCAAGAGTACTCTTATAAGAACAGGCAACTGAAAGTGCTCCGGTTGTAGACTAGCCCTGTCTTAATGTCTTTCGACCGTGCTTATGGAAAGAGGCTGCCTAGACCTGCGTCTACTCATCGTTGGCCCTTCGCCCGGTGAGCTGACCAGTCCCGGAGGCCGACGTTCGGGCAGGAGCCCTCCAACCGCAGGTACCCGGAGCTGAAGACATCGCAGGCCTCCTCAAAGAACGGCAGCGGGAACAAGCAAGAACCCGATGTCAGGTCAGATCAGGGCAGACATTCATTATCGGTTAAGCTTGGGGCCAGTTGAATCCTCGGAGGATAAACAGCGGAGGGACGCCCAAACCGAATTACCTCAATCGGAATCATGTCCTAAGCCATTCAGCTGCCGCCTGTCCATGGCTCCATTTGCCGAATACCATGTCGTCAGGCAGAGGGTAGCCTCAGCTGCTGCGAGAGTCAGCATCACCAACACCGTGACAACAGCGAAGACCAGTGTGTCGTCACTTCAGACTGCGATGAATGGCCGTCATATAACACGGAACCCGATCACAAACCACGCGCAGTGTTTGTTCAGAGGTGTGCAGACACGCTGTTTTTTCAAAACAGCTGCATTCTGGCCACTTTTGCGCACCAGGCAGCAACGCCCGAAGTCTTGATCCACCGGACAGCTGCAAGTGCACGATCCGCCCATGTATCCTGCGCATCTCATTGCGAGTTTGTCCGTGAAGGAGGCCGCCGGGGAGAGGTGAAATCAGCGAGCGATGATCCGAACCCGGGAAGCCTGGAAGGGGGTCCTTTGTCCACTTCATGCTCTTTCTTCTTGTGGCGCTTCGAACGGCGCACATGAGATATGTTGGATCTGGTCCTGAGCTCGGGCTGGGTGGAGCTTGGGCACAGCATTTCAAACAGCGTTTTGCGGCATGAGGATGTGTCTTCCTCCACGGTTTCCGGTCCGGTTTGGACAAGGTCCTGCAAGAGTGCGACAGTTAATGATAGGATCGGAAATCCACCGCTGGCTTTCTTGACATGTGAAGCTGAACTGAGAAAGCAAGTTCTTAATCTTGACTCTTCGAGGGCTCCCGTGATTGTAAATCACAGTCGAGAGATCGAAGGTGGTCGTTGTGGTTGTCGAGTTTGCTTTGAACCTTGGCATTGGTGTAGAGGCAAAAACCACAGTTCTAGCTCATGCAAACGAAACCCATCTCTCCAAAACAGCGCTTCCCATCGTCAAGCCGCTCGCTGTCGAAGAAAGCCAGCGGCCACCATCCGGCGGTGGTGGTGCTGGTGGTGGGCCGAAGCCAATCCCAGGGCCAGTTGCCACCCGCCGAAGTGAGCGAGGTGGTGGTGGTCTGGACAACCTGCACCAGGTCTTGCATTTTTGCCGACCAAGCTCGCGAGCGACAAGAACTCTTTAGCGACCTTGACGAGATCCTGGAGTTCTTTCATGGACTGGGGCGTCTCCGCGGTGGCTGTCTTTCGGGTTCACGCTCTCCAATCAAAAACCAAGGCACCGTGGTTCCGGAGGTGGTGGTGAAGGTGGTCAGGGTCTTCGTAGTGCTGGTCCAGGTTCGGGTCAGTGTGGTGCTCGTGAGGGTGGTCGTGGAGGCAGGCAGTGGCAAGGCAGCTTCCAGCACCAGGTAGTGAAGGAGAGCTCCAAAGGAGTCGTCATAGGTGATCGAAAACCTGGCAGGCTGCACATCCTATGCGTAGCACAGGAGCTGGCAGGGTTACGACGTTAAGTTCAGCTTCAGTCGAACAGGCAGGCAGCCAAACACAGAAACATCTTGTCCAGTAACTTCGGAGCCGTGGGGCGCGAAAAGCAAGATCCCTCTTCTTTTTTTGCCTGAACTTCGAGCCTACCTGCAATTCCGCCCAACCTCGCAACACCAGCCAAGCAGCCAGGACCAGGTGACTGCACAGGAGCTAGAACCCGTCAAATCCATCCCCAAGGAGACCACAAAGGCATCGCGCTCCTCAAGGCTACGACGCGGCACGCAACATCTGCCGGGGCTGGCGGTTTCTTCAGCGCTGTGCCTTGAGGGACTGCTAGCACCACGTACAAAGCTTACAGCAGAAACAGCCTGCGAAACCTAGAACCTAAACCCTGCAGCTCGATCGTGCTTCCAGTGCGGAGTTGCCGTCTCCGGAGTCGCTGCGAAGTACAGAAGCATAAGCATCTTTCGCGGGTTTTTTTTGCGGGAAGGTAGGAAGGCCCTGCTGTCATCCTTCCTACGGAAGACAAAGCTCCGACTCCTCGAGGCCGAGGCTCCGGCAGCATGATCAGGTATCTCGTGAGATAACCCGTGGCGAACCAAGCCTCCTCGTTGATGCCAAAGATCGGAGGCCCAGGAACGCCGAAGCCTCGGCGCTCTGGGAGCTCTGCTTTCTGCCTTCTATACCTCTATCATCTGCAGAGAAGGGAACGGCATGGCCAAGGCGGCCAAGGCGCACGCGCCGCAGGTGCACATGCAACAGCTGCTGTCCTCCGGGGATGTGGCGTGGTTCAACCACAGGAGGAAGCCGTAGGTGGACACGACCTTCGAGGAAGGGAGGAGTGATGACTCTAGAGTGGGAACCTTTAAGTGATGCTGCATACCCAGGTAACTTCACTAGTAAATGCACATGTGCAGATGCGTAACTGTGGCGCCTGTGGGAAGGAAGGCCGAGTCATTTCCCGGATGAAGTCCTTGCTGACCAGCTGAAACACCGAGGTCTTGTTGCTGGCCCAGGGCAGCCAATCCAGCGGCCAAGCGGGTGCCGAAGACATCGGCCAAGCGCCCCGGTTCATCAAAAGCTGGCCGATCCTGAAAAACCCCGAAGAAAAACCCCGAAAGGAAGTCTTCAGAAAACCAGACCGGCTTCGTCACTGCTGAACCCATCGTAAAGCAAAGCTACTTGTCGGAGCCTCGCAGGCACTTTGACTTGGGGCCGCAGTGACTTCGGTTCGTGGCTGCGTGGCTGTCGCAGATACTGTGGACCTAATGTTTACCCGACCTGCGGCGCATCTTCAAAGTTGGGTTGCGGGTTGGCGGCATAAAGTTTGGTCGTAGGTCGGCCCTTGCTTGAAGCGCCAAGGCTCCGCGCCAGCTGCGGGCAGCTCATCAACTGCCCTCCTCCAATAGAAATGTCCCCATCGAGACCATCGTGGTCAAAGAGCCCTGGCACGGTTATCAAGAGGATCGGCTTCACCGGAAAGGAAGAGTATGCCATTCCCCAGTGCATCTTGACACAAAGTTTCGTGCAGTCAACAATGGCGTGTGCGAAACATGTGCACGAAACTCGCCAATTCCACATTGGCAGCTTCTTGAAAACTTCTCAGAATGTCCAAAAGATGACGTAGGACACGGCACATTTCACCAATGAAAACGAGAAACGAGCTGTTGAATGGGAGAACATGCTGATTTCAAGCATCTTCTGGAGTTGTGGCCTGCACAGATTACCACCCCAACCGCCAAGACTCGACTGTGCCACATATGTTGCACAGCAAAATTGCACTGCACGGGTTGGGCCCAGACAAGATCAGGGGTCGACATGAACATGAAAATGAAGATTCACATATCAACGGAATGTCGATATGTAATTGTGCAAACAAATGCCAAGTATCTATTCGTGGATTGCGCGAGAACACACAGACACAGACACAGACACAGACACAGACACAGACACACAGACA
>CAJNDV010032436.1:5129-41042 GCA_905221635.1 Symbiodinium sp. CCMP2456 | reverse complement strand
AATGATATAGGCGCTATAAGAATTATATATAATATATCAAATATTTTCCTCAATAAAAAAAATTACAAAATTAAATAAATAAATATCTAGAATAAATAAATCTAGAGAGAAATACCTAAATATATGGCAGAATCAATAAAAATATATATAGAGAGATAAAAATAAAAGATGCTAATTCCTTCAAATTTATACTTAAAAATCGAATAGAAATACATTCGAGCAAATATTCAAGCAGAAATTCAAATAAATACGCATATAAATATTCATCTAGATATATAAATAAATATATAATATCTATATTTAAAGAAATTCATAAAAATCATAGACTCATGAAAAATATATAATATAAAAAGATTCGATATAGATATATAGAAAAATATTATCAGAGATCACACAAATATACGCACAAATAGATTCCTGGAGAGATTATAAGAAATACCCAGAGAGACTTCCCTAATCAAATGCACTTACAAATAAGAAAATTAAAATATCTAGAATTATCCATAGAGAAAGAAATTAAAAAAAATAAAGAAATATATAGAAAAATCCAGAGAGAAATATAAAGAAATATATATACTTACTTTCAGAGAATACGCTACTAAAATTTATAATATTTAAATTATATAAATCTTATGTTTCCTTCGAATTATTTATATCCTAAAATTTAAATCTTATGAAATTTCTAAAATAATTAGAATTTCGCAAATTTGAATACCATATAAAATTATTCTAATATTAATTTTTCTATCATATAAATATATTAGAATATTTCAAGAAAATTATAACAAAAGATATCTATCTATTATGTTATTATTTTAAAAAAAACATAATTACTTAAAATATATTAAAAATTTCTGAAATCCTTGTATAAATCTAAAATCTTATTAAAATTTTCAATTAATATATTAAGTTCAAGATTTAAGAAAAATTAAAAATAATTCAATTAATTCTTCCTAAATCTGAAATCTATAATTACACATTTTTCAATTTTTCGTAAATCATCAACCATTATTTATTCAAATAACGAAATAATCTAGCCGTAGCATGACAAATCCATAATTTTACCATGATATAAAAATAATCTTCCCTCGAACAAGAATATCAAATAAGACTCTCACCTTCCCAATATACTTTCCAAATCAAGAACTAACAAGACGAAACGTCGACTAACATCCTTCAAGTCTCCCTAATCAAGTCAACCTCTCGAATATAAGAGTTAGATCCAAGCCCCACGTGACTTCTATTTAAATTTATCATCCATTATGCCTAATCTTAAGACAAATATTCGAATTATATTTACAAGAAATCAAATCAATCTCTAACTAATCAACCATCCCTATTGAAATTGCCTACTAACTTCCACCTCGTATACAAAAGCCGAAAAACCTCGCAGAAAGAAACCACAATAGCATACTAATCCTTTTTCACCCAAATACATGTATTTCGAAAAAATATCACAATGAATTTCCATAATAAGAACAAATACGTAGACATATCAATAATCTATGAAGTTGAATCAGTTGCAACATGCTACTAGCATTATGCTACTGATCTCCAGTTGCCCTGCTTCTGCCAACTGCAGGCTTATCATGCGGCAGGCATTTGCAAGCTCATGATCACTTCTCTCTTGTCATGAATCCTGCTGCTGGCCATGAACGGCCATGAGCTGTGCACTCCAGGTTTTGGATGTCGCACGCTCCGGGGCTGAGGTGCGAATGGCCGTCCAATCCTTGTTCGGGAGTGCTGAACCTGCTCGCTAGGCTAGCACCACGCGGGGTCTCCGTTGCGCCGGAATGGTGGAAGCGGATCTACAAAAACCGTGCTCTCACAAGATCGTCGTGTGGAGGTACACATGTCAGCTACTGTCAGCTTCGGCAATATAGGCCTCGGTACTCTGAAGCTGCACTTCGAGTCCTCCTCATGCAAATGAGCGACAGGCCGGCCAGCAACACCACGGAGGCAGCCGCAAAGGTTGCGGACCTGGGCAAGTCATTGCAAGTCTGCCGCGGCTTCTCTGCTGCCTGACCGCGGCAGGCACCATCTCAAGCATGCCTTCCTCTGATGAGTGTTGCTGACCTCACGTGTCCAAGCTCAAGTACATGAGCAAAACAGAGCCGTGAGCCGTGTATCTGCCAGCTATAACCGCACTACCCCAGCACCGACAATCCCGCTGGACTGATGTATCGAGCCTCCTGACATCGCAGGGCTTCTTGTTGTAGCTCTGCGGCAAGGTCAAGGTGGCCTACGTGCGCACGGCTGAGATGGAACTTGCGGGTCCCTCCTGTGAATCTCCTCTCGCTGAGACAGCAACCTTTCGCCTGCGCCAAGTCGATCGGCATGTGTAAGTTGCTTGTCCTGGCATCACCGACCAGGGCTCCGAATCGTTTCAGCATGGCCGCAGGCTCTTGTTATGATCGAAGACGAAGCAAGACAGCCAGCAACACATTGCATTTACGTCTGCCTCACAAGCTTACGATATCTTACAATCTTGTTGGCTTTCCAGGTTGGAAGTCGGTGAAGAATTGGCCTGGCTCGTCAGGAGAAGTCGCGCTACAGCCTGGGCAGTGCATGTTGCTCCCCCTGATGAAACAAATTAGAATACGGCTAGCCCACTTCAGCATTGCGTCTAGTTTCCCGCAACCAGCCTGAGCCCTCTGCACGTTGCCCTCTGCTGGCTGCGTGGTGCAGAGCTGTGGCACCCCATTGGTCAAGCTCTGTCACCTGCTTAGAAACGCGAACATTTCAACGGCGTGCCATCTCCGCCTGACAAGGGTTTGCCAACTTTTGTCTTTCCACCAGGGATGGCTCCCCAACCCGACTTGGGCTGAGGCCTGGCGTTTACCGAGGCATCAGGCCTTCTTGCCACTGCGGGTATTCCAGCATGGAACTTGCCGGCTTGCCCTCTGCCGCTGGAATTACAGCATCTGCGGACGCTCAAGATGCCAAATTGCAAACGTGCAAACACTGCTGCAGCTGCAGGTCTTTGACACATTATTGGTCCTAGGCCCTAGCCATCTGAAACAATAACGCCTCAAGAAGGCGAGGCTGGGCATGCAGGGTCGGCAAGCACACTGCTGGGCTGGTTGTGCAAGAGGGAGCCTGTTTGCAGCCTTTAGGCATTGACTCGGGCTGTGCAAGAGCAGACTCGTCATTCATGGATGGTATATGTTTACAGAAACCTGCCACTGTCACCCTCTGATGGTTACGGATGCCGACGCTCTGAAATTCAGCTTCGTTATCTGCACCAGTCCACCCACACCCGCACAGCCCGGAAAAGGATAGTCTGCAGGCTCTTTGGCCTACTTGGCCTCAGCATTCTTGCCCTTCCGGACCTGTGAACAGGGCTAGCGTTGGCTTTCCGGGTCCGAGGGGGTTCGAGGGCCGGGCTTGATCCATCAAGATGGACGCGGTCTCGGGGATTGCTTTGTACCTGGGACATCCCATTCGTGGACTCTCCACGATACACGCTCTGCGCTGGACATGTCTGCAAAACTTTACAACTCTCTTCTGCATAGCCGCACGTAGCATCCACGGCATCTGGCCAATTTGGGTGATCTTGTTTGAGCTGAAACCTGGCAAGAGCTCTGGCTCACTGCAACCCCAACTTCTGCACTGCATCAGCTAGGGCTTCGGCATGAGCTCCAGGTCTTTTCCTGGCACTCTTGTTCGTCACGTGGGAGATATATGCAGTATTATGCAGTCACGCAACGGAGACGATCTGACGCTGACGCTGAGGACTGAGTGCACGGCGCACTCGCTCGGGAGAGGCATAGTCTGGCTCCAAGAGCATGCGCCTTTTTGGAGCATTGACTTCTCCAAAAGTCAAATATCGGGCTAATGTAGGAACCTGATTAAGAAACCCTGGCCCCATAACCCCAATATATCAGGGATCACATTAAGAACCCTAAAGAGCCAGGGTTTCTTAATCAGGTTCCTACATTATCTCAGGCAGCTGGCAGATTGCGGCGCTGCATGTCGACTTCTCGACTCTCACCTGCTGCCGGTGTCGCGTTCTCAGGGAGATCCAGGGTCTTGCTCCCGGGGTCAATGCGCAGCTTCAGAATCCGTCGCTCATCCATTGTTATCAGCGCCACCTGGCGAAGAGTTCCCGAAGTCGAGGGTTGCTTCATATTTTCGCACGTAAATTCAAAACGCCCTATGCATGCGTGTTTATATATATATATATGCACGCAGTTCAACTCGCATATCCATGAGCAGGCAACATTTGCTGGACCATGTGGGGCCTGGTGTGGCTTGAGGGTGAACACTTCTGCAGGCACTGGATCATAAGGCGAAATGTTGAGGCTCGCTGCCTGGCAGACGACGAAGGGTGATGTTTCAAGCTCGCTGCAAAGCAATCGCCGACAAACAAGACAAGCACATAAGGTGGCACAGCAGCACTGGCAAGAAGCTCATTTTGGCCGCAATGCCGCACGATGTATGGACATCTGCTCCGCCATGTAGTGGGCCTCTGTCTCTGTGGTGGCCAGCCTCAGAAGGGACGTTGCAGGCTGTGCTTACTTTAACTGGTGCGAAGGTGGATAAGTATAGCCGGTTTATGCCGGATTCTGTTTGGTGCGGTGTTACTGGTTAACTGCTGATACATACTGGGGTTGATCGATGTTATTGCTCCGATGAGCGATCATTTAATACCCCATGCGCCCGCCCTGCGCACTCTTGCGTGTTTCTTGCGTGCGCACGAGTTTATCATGCCTGCAGCTTGTATGATCATGAACTTCAGTATCTTGGATACCAAAACATGACCCATCGGGCATTGCTATCGCAAGCACTTTGGTTTCGGGCTGGAGGCTTAGGAAAGGAAGGTTCCAAGATCCAAAATACACTGTGGGGAAACCTCTATTACATATTGATATTGATATATAGCCATAGATACCCTTGCGCGCTCTTGCGCCCGCCCTTGCGCGTTCTTGTGCGCACACCATGCTTTGAAGGCAATTTCGATAGTGATAATATGAATAAATCGCCTCTGTAGAGCGAAGACAAGAGAAGGGGGTTTAGATCAACCCTCGTATGGTAGACGTGCACCTCTGTATGCAAAGCTTATCATTCCCGAAGAATAGAGTCATCATATGTCATCATTGCCTTGGCAGCGGAGAAGATGCGAGCCTGGGCTAGGGAAGTGCTCGGAAAGGCTTGGAGGTCGAATGCAAAGTCTTGCGATTGAGGTTTACTTGGGGCAAGCTGCCAGCCAGGACCCAGAGCTCTGCCACCCCCTCGGAGCTCGTGTTGTTTTTGTCGACGTGAACGCCAGGATGCGTGATCCTACAGAGAGAGAATTGACGGAATGTGACGGGCAACACGCTACCCAAATCACATCTGTCAAAAATAACACTAGTGACTGAATGGCTTTGGACGTACTCGTACCCTTCGCGCAAAGCTGAGCTCATCCCTCCGCGCATACTGTGCGAACTCAGTCGCCGAACAGCAGAGCAACAGCAAGCTGCCGTGCTCGCTGGGTATGCAGCAGTCCCGGAATGAAGGTGTGCCGAATAATCCACTAAAGTGATTTAGTTTAGAATGCTTCCTGAGCAGATGGCATTGAAGCTTGCCCTGCCTTGCTGACCTCGGGCCCCAGAGATCCGTCCACGACAGCTTCCCAGCCATCAGCTTCCGCCAGATCACGCAAGCTGACGGCCAAGTCCTCCACATTGCTCTGTACCTTCGGTGATCAGGTTGCGCGATGTCGCCTACGGATTTGCATCTCTGCAAACAAGTTTCTAAGAGCATTCCACTTCCGCCCCGCTTCAAGAGGCAATCTCTTGCAGCTCGAATCATCCGCTTGTTTGCCATGAAGTCGTCGGAGCTTATGCTTCTTGGTAGGTGACCTGAGCTTGTACAGAGAAGCAGTCGCAAACCTGCAGCTGAGGGCAAGCCAGGGACTGTTTCCGCTCGAGAAGGCATCGCTACCTCATCCGAGGGCGAGGGCTGTTACTTTGCGCTTCACTTCCAAGATTTTCTACCGAGATCAGCCAAGGCATGGGCCGTTTGAATCCAGGTTGGCGAATGGCGTCGGGAAGTTGATCAACACCCACGAAACGTTGCCAAGGTACTCTTTGGTCACAGTCAAAAGTGCTTGCTCTGCATCCGCGTGAACGATACCCAACTTCCGTGGAGAGAGTCTCCAACGCTTCGCCACCGAACGTGCGAAACCGACACAGTGTGCTGAAGCATCGACGGCCAAAACACCGAAGCCGGAGACTGCCAGCCCCAGACTGGAAACCCCGAAACCGCATCCCAAGTCGACGACCAGGCTTTGCGTTCCAGAGCTCAAAGCTTTGACAGATTCAGAGAGGTCTGCTGCCTCCACGGGTGGGATGCTCTTGCGCCCTTGACGAGTCGCGTGCCGAAACAGCCACCTGAGCGGACGCTCAGAGTGTAAGGAGTACACGCCTTTCTTCAGATCGGTGAGGCCGGAGCTGTTGGGACAGTTTAAGCGCTGTAAAGCTGACAGCCCTGCATGAAAAAGTTGTGGATAGTCGCACTGCCGATACCCGGCAGCTGCACACTTCTCCACAATTTGCTGCATCGTGATCAAGGCCGATTTGCCGGCCACTCGATCGATCTCCTTCTTCGTTATGCTGCCCAGCTCATCGAACAGGCTCTGATCTGCGCAGCCTGCCAGCGCAAGCACGATCGCCAAGTCTGCAGCCTGCCTGCCTGGCAGAGCTGGCCATTTGCCAGCAGCTTCCGAGCGCAATCGCTGCCAAACCGCAGACGAAGTGGCGGACGAAAGTTGTGACACGGCAGCCACAGACTCTGCCAATACTGATTTCTGCAACGCTGCCCGTGCGATCGCGCGTGCCTGAGTACCTTCAGCCAGGGCGGCTGCCTTTTCCGCAGCGACTACTTTGGGATGTTTCACGAGTCGGTATGACTTCTTTGAGTCATCCGACCGGATGTCCTCAAGGAATAAGCCTCGAATCTCCAAATACGGGTTTGCATGGTCGAGAAGCACCCCTGCCAATTCGAACTCCTTGTCCTCCTTGGTACGCTCCCTGATCCGCATCAAAAAGCGAAATTGGTCATCCTCCAGTGTCTCCTTTGGAAACTGACGCTGCAGCATGCTGCTTGCACTGGCCGTATCCTCCTGCAGTGCCCGCCGTAAGGCTTTGAGCACATCTTCCGAGCTTTCCTGGCTCCAACTTCCATAGGCGTGCAACATGCACGGGGCACTGCCCAGACCCCTGCCGTCACATCGCAGCTTTTGTTGTGGGTTGAGATGCAATTGATGCCATGCCCTGTGTGTCCAGCATGATGGCCATGCAAGCCAGCCGCACGCGACGGCAATCTCCGATATTCGCCTTCGCCTTGCGCAGCTTGCCATGCCGGGTGGATTAATTTAGCAAGCGCTCGTTCTCGAAAAAACTTCCGGCTTGAACCGAGGCGTTGCGACCGGCATTCGTTGGACTTTCCCAAGATGACCTAAACACATGTCGGGTCGATAGCAGCACTAATACTGTTCAATCGGAACGGCAACGTGAGTTGCGAATTGGGGTTAGTGGATGGTGGATGAGTGCACAAGGCTTTAGGATCTTCTGGTGCCGCGGCTTCGTCTCGCATCCACGGCACTTCGGAGGCTCGCCTTGACACCGCGCCGAGCCAACTCGAGTGCAACGGCACCTTCTGCAAGTGAGAGTGCTCTCGTGTGCAGGTGATTACAAAGCTACCAAGTAGGGTTAGGGAGCTGTCGAATCAATCTCGTCTTGAAAAGGCTTGTGACCAGATGCCTTTGTCCACTCGAGACGGACCTTGGCAAGGCTCCCGTTTTCAAGACTCAAATGATCATGGCAACGGTGTCTTCAGAACTTCAGACCTCGGGCACCGGCCTATCAGAACAATATCAGCTTCTCCCCATCCCTGAAGCAGCAAAAGTGTACCACGGAAGGAAGACATCTCATAACGGCAGCTGTCTCCGGAACGGCTTCATACGTCCCGTCAGTCAATCAACCTTGAGATGCAAGTTCCTGGAGGGGAGCGGACGACACTCGCCCCAGAGAACCCGCCTGGGCGTTCAAGCCGGCAACGTGCTTCTGTCCCCATTTGACTGCTTCCACCATCCTGCAAGTCAGACAAAATCCAGAGGCGGCACTTCGTGGCCCCAACTCAGAACGCCGAGGAATCGGCCCCAGAAACTCCTTGGAAACCAAGTTTGAGACTTTTCTCTCGTCCAGGCCTGGGCAAGGCTTTGAGAACTCAGCAAGATGGCCTTCGAATCGGTGTTCTGGGCTACCCAGCGAGCGGTGTTCGCTCTGCCCGGCAAGCCCAGGGCAGTGTCCTCGAAGAAGCTGCTGAAGTCGTCCAGGAGGGGTGACATCACCTACGAGGAAGGTCACTCCCATCAGTGCCGACCCGTGAACCTCTGAGCGCTCGACATCAATAAAGCGGATACCCGCTTCCTCACAGAAGGATTTTGCCTGGGATTGCTCATAGCCCAATATCTGACCAAGGGGGCCTTCAGAAACTGGGCCCTCAACCCACCCAACAAGAGTTGGATCCTTAGAGGGCTTGCAGTGACGTTGACAACTGAGCGAAGCTGCGGACGAAGCAATGACTTCGAGATCTTCTGTAAGGGCCATGCAACGAATGTTGCCAACACTAGCGTGTTGCTGCCTGGTGCGATGTTGCTGCTCGCATCATCTTGGCGTGGAAGCACGTGGAAATCGAATTCACCAATCCTGTCTGCGTACTCTGGATCAAGCCGTGAAGTTGATCAACCGTGGTCACCTGCTGCGCGGGAACAGGAGCATGAGCAGGCTGGCCAAAGCTGCACGTAGCTGTGCCATGCCGGGATCTTCTGCCCGCTCTGCCCCAACACTATGGTCCACGCAGAGGCAAAATCGTTTTGGTAGCCTTGTTAGCGCGGATGAGATCAATCTCGCCGGGATCTTCGAACCTCACAAAATCCAAGTAGAAGTCTGTTCGCGAACCAAGCGCTCCACACAACTCGGGGCTGCAGCTGCGCAAGCAGGCCGTCCAGAAGCTTGCTTGCGGTCGCACCTCATTGGCAAAAAAGATCTGCGAATTCCGCACTCATCAGGTCTTCACTTAGTTGCAAGATATTAGCAACCCCACCTTTCGACCGATGAGACAAGTGGGGAGCACGGAAAAGCCACTTTCACAGGATAGCATGCAGAACAAGAACCGCAAGGTGCCAAGAGCGGAGCCCGTGGCATCTGACGCGACCTCACGCGGCATTTACGGCAATGCCGCGTGGAGAACTACGTTTCACCCGACCATCTGCAACACTTCATGGATGATGTCACAACACCGGGCTCTCAGCCACAATAGCTCTTGAAGTTCGGCCGCTGAGCGCACGTAATCGCGTTGTACTAGGCCTTTGAGATTGTTTGCCGGCCAGCATTGCTAGCATTCATAGAAACTGGAAGCGGGCTCCTGACAGGCTCGTCGTTAATCTTCCGAAAGCGCTTGTCAAACCGCGCTCAGACCGCCGATTACTTCAGTCAGATGCTCAGGAAGCGGCCTCTTCGTGGACACCTGTTCTCTTGTGGTCTACATGAGTACGATTGCTCTGGCAACACAAAGGCGCACCTTTACGGGACCAGCGAGAAAGGGAAGATGCTGACACAGGCATATGCAAGCTGTCACCAGCACGACTGCCTAGGTCAGAGAACGAGCACACAAAGCAGCTTTGACGCAGCTGCAGCTGTTCCCCAGCATCCGTCTTGCTTGACGAGCTGCTGAGGACCACTGCATCGGACAGACAAACCTCCCCAAGTCTGCTGGAATGCAACTTGTCAGGTGGCGCAAGGCTCAGATCACCAACAGCGACGGAAGGATATGCCGAGAGCACAAGCCGAACGTCGCCCACATCGAGAAAAGCTTACAAATTCAGTAGACATTCTCAGAGCAGCCCGTTCTACACCTCTCTTCGCTCCGGCTCCTGCTGTTTTCGGTGTCTGTGGGGCGACGCACAGGGAGCTGTGAAGCTTGAGAAACTCCCACGCGTCTTTACGTTTCATCAGGCAGCAGGTCCAGGTTCTCAAAATCTGAAAGCCCTGGCAAATCCGAGATTTGGCAATTTCTGCCTTTTATGTCCATTCCCACGGCTGCTGCAGCCTTCGGCCAGTCTTGCCCCTGAGTTTTACGTGCTACTTCACTGCATCTGGTACGGCTAGGATTTCAGACTCAGAAACCTCAACCAAGCGTCTCTTGAACCTTTCCCAGTTGTGACGGCATGTTGTGGCTAGAGGATTTGCGCATGCCCCAACCGTCCCAATGTTCTTACTTAGAACTTGAGGACCCGTCTTGCTGGGACCGAGCCGAAGCTGAAGATGGCTCTGCTAGGGCTCCAACAGCATACCATAACATATGCTTCAACTCTCTCTTTTCAATCTGTCTAGGAAAACGCCCTGGAGTCGCACCTTGCGAATCTTGAGAATCTCCTCGTTGACATCCTTTCCTCTGCGGCAAAACAAAGCTTGGAAGTTACGGCACCGTGTTAAATGAGCGTGTCTGAGGCACGTACCGACCCAACAAATGACGTGAAGAAAAGAACTGCAAAACCACCAGACTGCTACATCGAATCTGGTGATGCGCCACAGTCTCGCCTACGAAGATAAAATTGCTGTTTATCGGCTGCGTGCTCAAATACCAGCTACTCTCTGATAAGACTCGGATACCTGGAGGTACATTCAAGACTAGCTGCCTCGCTTGATGAAGGCACGGGCGACATGCTTTCAGCGGCTGTCACGCTTAGATTTCAGGCTCATGCATGTCATGAAGGTGGCCTCGGCGCCGTGCGCCAGGAGGACGGCACAAACCTCCAGGGGCCCCCCTGTGGCTGCAGGAAGAGTTACAAGGTCGAGCTGAGCCTCTACATGCCCGGCGAAGGCCGCCTGACGAGCAGATTCGGTTGGGGAGCCTTGGCTATCAAATGCCTCTGTCAGAGGCGGGCCTCATGGAGCGGCGTACTTCCCGACTCGTTCTTCGCATTGACAGAGACCTGCATGCAGTACTTCCGCTGCACTCACAGCACCGGATGCATCCCAGTCACATGCTGCAAAGCCTGGCGGGCCTGTTGGAGTAGCAGCTTCACATCTTCAACCCGACCTTCCGCAGAAGCCTGCCAATTCCAAGGCGGTCAAGTGGGCACCCAGGGAGCCGGTGCCCAGATGGACGGGGCTCAATGCCTTGCGGAGCTGCTTTTCCAACACAGTTGGATCCTCAGTATCAGCGGCATCGGCGTGTCTCCTGTTAGCTGATAACTATATAACGCTATCTACAGCACATAAGTCTCAAAGACCGTTAAGGGAAGGAGAGACGCAGCCGCATCGAGAAAGGCCCGAAGACTTGTATGTGACACATACATGCATACACGGTCGGATGACAACCGTCACTTTCTGAAACACAGAGCCACACTCACATACCATATACGCACGTACAGAGACATAAACATACCACGTACACATACACATGCACGTACACACACACACATGTGTATGTGTTTATGTGTGTATGTGTGTATGTATGTATGTATGTATGTATGTATGTATGTATGTATGTATGTGTGTATGTATGTATGTATGTATGTATGTATGTATATATAAGTATACAAGAAGGAAACATATATATATATATATATGCATAGGTGTAAATACACATACACGCAGACACATACATACATACATACATACATACATACATACATACATACATACACACATACATACATACATACATACATACATACATGCATACATACTTTCGTTCATTCGTACAGATTCCATATACTGTAATGTGCACACATTCACCCCGCATACATTACATTACACGGCCTTGCTTTGTGTTGCTGGCATTACACTACATTACCTTACATTACGCTACATACTTACATACATTCATACATACACACAAAAGTTCACACAGACTGCATAAATGCTCGACGACTCTATGCAAATGCATCCACAAATGCGGACAGGCACACATGACATGCATTGACCCATCCAGTGTGCAGGAAGCGTGCACATGAAGATTGGCACTGTGCAGGATGACAACAAAGACTCGCCTCTGTCGCAGCCTTCATCGAGCATGGCTGTAAGACGACTTCGAGAGTACTTTGTCAGTGTGTCTCCAATGATGGCTGCACGAGCATGGGCAGACCCGACACCCGAAAGCTTGAATACTGCCACAGGCAGTTACCCGTAATTGCCTGTAATTAGGTGGTTCACGCTCGGGAGCCGATCATTGCGCTGCATTCGGCGATTCTCAACAGGGAATGCGACTGCATGCGATTGTGAGCATCCATCGACATCCTTCGCAAGGTAACGTCTCTCAGGGAACAGTGCACGAGCCATTTTCACACTAATGCGGGCGAGGCATCACGCTTTCTACGGGAAGCGCCCCAAGTCCAGAGCTACCTCAGAAGCTGAGTCTAAACAAGCTGTACAGCAGCAGTCTGCCCCAAATTTAGCGTGGTGTTCCGCCAGGATGAAGGTAGAGTGCTGAAGGCCAAGCGCCAGCCTTTGCTCCCTTCGGAGTGTGGCATGAGTTGATCTTCTGCTCTTTTGGCAGGGACAGCATTTGGAATTTCGGAGTTCGGCGATTTGGAGAGCGACAACTGCTCATGGCTGCTTGCAAGGCACCATGTGCCCTGCTCAAGTCTCCCGGTCACTCCTCACCATCTCTCTTGAGCACACGGTGGCATGCTGGCAGTCGCTGCAACACACTCAGGATACTCTCCTGTCGCATTGAAGTCAATGAAGGAAAAATGATAAATCAGATACCGGTGATGAACCTGAGCAGCATACTTGCTATGCTGTGGTGCAATGTGACTGGTCGCAGACACACCACAAGGCAAGCAGCTGCAATGCGTAAATACACCCAGCCATCGTGACAAAGGACAGTGAAGATGCCTCGGTCGCAGGATGGCCGCTTGCTTCGAGGGCATCTGTCAATACTTCCCACTGAAGCAACGACGTTCAACGACTTTCCCATGCACACATGGCCATTTGTGCGGAACCGGCATGAAGTTGAAGTGCGACATGCTTGGTTGCACGGGGTCGGAAGTTGCTTGGAATGAATGCTCTGTCTTGTGGACTCCTGTGCCCATATTTCCCACTTACACACTCAAGTACCTGTACATGAGGACAAACCCGCAGAAGCACCAAAGCCTTCAAAACCATTGAAGGCCCTCAAGCCATTCTCGGGCCCGAGCCAGGGTAGCCTTGGTCACCCCCAGCTGCTCCACTGACTCGACCAAAAGTTCGTGCAGGCTTACATAGACCATTGCACCTTTCGACAGTGATGCACATGCTTATGCAAACATGTATGCATGTATGTATGTGTGTCTGCATCTCTGTGTGTGTTGTGCGGGGGTTTGTACTCTATATGATTACCGTGTATTGTCTGTCTTGATAACCATAATGCAGGAGCTCAACATGTCCGAGTCTGTGCGGAACACACTGCTTTTGTACCTTCCTATCCGCTTAATGAAATGCATCTCTGTATTTTGAAGGCAGAACTAGGGTGTTGGGGAGTGACACCCCGCCTGCGGCAAATGCAAGCCCCAGTGGCAGCAGCCATTGAAAAACCTAGGTCTCCAATCCCAGACCCAGCTCGTGGGAACGGCTCAATGGGAGTGCTCGATTTTGTGACGGACCGGGCTACGAGTGGAGAGACTGCGACGGCATCAAACCTGCTTCATGAGAATGAGCCCTCGGTCCTACATGCAGTAGCCTGCACACTGTACATGTTGCACTGTGCACTTCCAAGAAGCCGTCAGTGCGGCTCGGGGCTGTTACCGGAAAAAGACAGCCAGACGAAAAGAACAGGTGTGCATGCAATGCTGGGTGTACAATGCTGGAGCTGTGTTCCTGGTCTGAGCGTCGAGGTTCAGAAAGCTCGACATGTTTCCCTCATCCGCGTGGCTTTTCCGGTTCTTCCTTGGTTCAACTGTTTTTCACAGTCGCCACACACGAGAACAGCGACAGAGACACAGCCAGCACACCGTGTGCAGCTTGGGTTTTGAGCAGCACGAGAACTCGTACAACTCACATGCCATTAACTTTCACGAAAACGAATCCAGCAATTTTTAATAGAGCCCTTCTCGACAAGTCGCTTGCGGTACAGCAACCAAGGCACCCAGAGATTCAACGCGACAGCATGTGATGCAATGCAGGTGGCACAAAAGTCGACACTCAGGAGCCCACTTCCACAAAGAGGAACGCAGCTAGTGCCTAGGCTAACAGTGTGTTTCTTCGCACACTTGGGAGCGGGAGCTGTGGTGGCTTGCCAGCGGCGGCTGTGGAACACTCGTCAAGATGGCAATCAGAGCGGTCAGCGTCGCAGAAACTCCGCCTGCCACGGAATGACTGTGCTGTCGACATGAACGCGTTGGCTCCCTTGCAACTGCGCCAGGCAGACGTGGAACAAGAACAAGTGCAACCGCGAGGCCCTCAGGAACGTTGTGCACCTGAAACGGAAACGTCAAGGGTATAAAAGTGCCGGCCCTTCCTACAACCGGTGGCAATCGGGCTTTGCACTGCTTAACACGATGCGGAGGCCCTGGCTGCAAGGAGCAAGGAGATGTAGACCCCGAACTCATGGTTCAGTCGCCTGTTCGGCCCGAAACCCCAGGTCTGCGTTGGACCGTCTGGGGATGCTTCGCCTGCTGAAGGCCACGCCCACCGCGATACCTTCCGCTGCAGAGTGGCAGAACCTAGCTGCGTCGGCGAATCAAAAGAAGCTGCTGAGGCTAAGGAGAGTGATAGCAACCATCTCAGATTTGTATTTTCGGTGTTCTCATTGGGGGATATTGGGGGATGATGATGATGACGGTGGTGAGGTGGATGATGGTGATGAAATGATGGTGGTGTTGCAGTTGTGTTGCATTACGGAACAACACCTTCAGGATTCCCCGAGCACCAGCGCACGCTCCATCGTGCATCAGGAGAAGCTTAGCAGCGAGCATCACGGTGAAGATAAGCATGGCTTTTCGCCACTGCTTCCTGGATGCGCCAGACTCAAGAGCCCAGCAAAACATCCTCGCCTGCTACCATAAACCCTCCAATCAACCGCAAATCCATGGAGCATGCTTGAGTGCGGTGGCACAGACTTACACAAAATGCATCTCTAGGCACGCCAGACTGTGACACGCCCCATCTTCAGTTCAACCACTGTCGGCTTAGACAGGACACATGCCAAGCTTTAGTGAACTAAATAAGAAACCGAAGTTTTGGCGTTGATTGTCTGTTGCGAAGGCTTGCATAGAGGACTCGACTAGGCAGGGAGCGGAGAATACCCTGTGCAGGTGCTATCCTCTCAACGAGCGCTTCGTGCAACGCGGCGATCTCCGACTCCTGGAGGTTTCGGAGCACTCTGGGAAGGCAAAGCGGCGGGCGTGTGAAGTCCATACTGGTCGCGCCTCTTCCTCGTCGTCCCCATGCAGGCCTTCGCTCGCTCGGATGAAGAGCCCACCCGCCTGACAAGAAGCGACATCTCCGAAAGCAAGCGCGCCACGTCTACCAGCATGACACTTCGGCTGTTTGAGGGGCTTGCCAGAAGTCCAGCAAATATCTGCCAGTCCAGAAACCCACAATGCTCGTGAGCCTGACGACACAGTCTGTTCCCTGTTGCTGACTAGTGACTATGTAGACTGACTAGACTGTCCGCCTCCAGCAGCATGCCGGAAGACGCTGCTAGCATCATGCCGGCGGCCACCGCCTGAGGCGGCGAAGCGTGCAACGCGGGAGTGGCCGCTTGAGGCAGCGGCGTTGGCCACGGACAAGCCCCAGATTCCAATGTGGCCAGGATGTACCTCAAAGCGCACTCAGGCATACTGCATACTCGCTGTAACATTCGGAACTCACAGTGGAACTTGCAATACCACATGTTCTTGGCGCTGTACAAACAGGAACGGTGCAGCACCGAGTCCTGTTGTCAGGCAAGTCAACCTTGGCTGGCTTGATTCTGAGCACTTCTACAGCCCTGAAGTGATCCAAGAAGGGCACAACACGAAGAAACGCCCCCCGGCAAAGCCCTGGCTTTCCATTGCATCTCGCTTTGGCAGATCGCCCACGGCGGACCCGACGTTGCATCGCAACTGGGCGGTAGTCATCTCATCACGAGGGCTCGCAGTTTGCCGGCAACCAACAGTCGCTCGGAGCTAGTCAAACACTGTACTGTTTGAGAAGCCGGATGGTGACATGGGAATGCATGATTGTCATGCCAAAAGGTAACCTCTTTACATAATCTTGCACTCTTCACAAGCGTCCTAAGCTCCGCTTGTGCAGCTACCGAAGAATAAAAGACAGAGTTGCTTCGAACAAGTGAGACATGGAGGATACGGTGCCAGCGCCTAAGCAGCTAGCTTCTTGAAGAAGATTTCATGGCTCAGTGGATTCGCCTTCCCTGTGCCAGTCGTCGAAAACCTTAGCTATCCGATCCCATCGGAGCCGACATGAGCCGACACGAGACTCCAAAGAGTACCTCTCCACCGATCTGCGAGACAGGGGAACATGCGCTTCGCTCCCGCTGAGATTGTAGAGCACGCTGGGAAACACGAAGGCCGCAACTTGGCACAGGGAGACATTGGCCACTTCCGTTCCGGCTGATGCGTATCTGACTGGCTCATGCCTCTCTAGGCTACGTCTAGAATAACAGGCAATTTTCCCTCGCGCCGCTAGTTGAACGCCCTGGTCTATATATGCTGGCGGCGGCAGGATCAGCACCCTTGGACTTTGGACTTTGGATGACTTTGGATGTATGTGGGTATATATTATCTGTGGAAACAGGCAGCCAGGAGGCCTGGTCCAGAGATCTGATCCAATCTCCTGTTTGAGTTTCTCGTCGCGGCACAGACAGAAGGATCAGCTCGCCTCCGCTGCTGGTGACCAATTCAGACGAGGTGCTGCAATGACTGGCCTGTCCAGCGAAACCTCAAATCTTTGGAATGACAAGGGCTGTCCGGCAACGGCAAGCTCTTTATCAGTGGCAGCAAGGAGAGCTAGATGATGGCAACGATGCCTTGCATGCAAGCGCAGTCGTTGAGGCCGACACCGCATCTTGAAGTCTGCATGTATCCGGCCAGACTGCTGTGTCCAGCCACATGCCATGGCGTCGCTGTAGACCTGCAAGTCGGTACAGCCGAGGACAGACTCGTAACTTCGGAAAAGAGTTCTCTGCCTAGATCCCTTTGCTGTATCATGGTGCCTTCCTCTCCATCTGATCCACCTCAATGCAGACTGACTCGGAGGGTCCTGACACTTGTGGATTTGCGAAGTCATGCGCCGATTTTGGGAAGTGAGAACTGGTTGCACTATCCTGGTGACCACGTACCCCAATGCATGGTCTGCGTCTGCTCTTCGTCTTCCCGAGCATTCAGCATCCGCCTGCTAAGCCTGAGTCTGGAAGAGCACATGAGGTCGGTTCGGGATTGGAAGTTTGGATCACAGGGCGTTTCAACTCGCAAACTCTCGGCTGGAGGTTATGACGAGCTTTGCAACGGGCTCGAGTCCATCGGAGCAACGCTTTGGGCTTCAACCCTATCACATCATCGTACATCATACCATGTCACATCATAATGTGGACAGGCGAGGAGCATCACCTTCCCAGCCGCCGATCTTACCCGGTCCCTCGGCAGTTTCGCCGTTCTGAGGCCCCGGTGAGGCGAACGGTGGACGGCCCCACGGGGTTGCGCGCACCGCGAGCTCGGCATCGCTTCTTGCACCTTTCCTCCCGCTCCTCTCCCTCGCTTCAATAGAATGGCAGTAATAGCGATAATTCTCCACCGCGCAAACCATACTTCACAGTTCTTAGCCCGGACCTGAAGCAACTGGGACTGGAAAGTCCTTCGACTCCCTGGGTCCGAAGTCTGCTGTCGGAGTCATCGCATAGTTACTCCTCTTCGACACATTCGTGCCGATGGATGCTATCAGAGCAAAGCCTCTTTCTCCGGATTCCTTCGGCAAAGCCAGTAAGCTGTTCACATATCGACAACGAACGCGACCTTTCGAGCTTGGCGCTTCAGTTCTTCAGCGAAGTGCAACGTTCGAACTGACAACTGCCAGACCATCAAGTAGTCTCCGAAACTTGACACTCCCACCGTGTCAAAGCTACGCCAGCACTGGGCACAACCTCATTCCAAGTGACGATTGTTCTCGTCTGCATCATCATACAGCGATGTGAAGCAAGCAGTGTCGGCAGGCCCCGGCAGGTGTTTAGTTAATGGCACTAAGAGCGGCAGAGCGTATTATAGTGCTTCCTTCTTCGGACTCTCCCTGAAGAAAGCGGGGAATCAGCTGCCCCTCGGGTCCACAGCCCCGCACTGCTCGGTGTTTGAGCTTGTGTAAAAGAAGCGAACTCCCCTCGATTAGGAACGGCTGGTGATAGCTGATCGGAGTCATGTAACGTAAACATCTCGGCAGTCCCATCGTCCATGAGGTAGATCCCGGCGCAGCGGCCATCATCCGAGTAGACGAATCCTCGGCTCAAGATGCTCGAGCGCAGGCATGTCTGACACAAAGCAGCAAAATCCTACTGCAGGTGAGGCTCTATGCAAAGAAACATTGATGGCCTGAACGTGCAATGTCTCCAGAATCCCACTGCTCGCTATGGTCATGTCGTCATTGTCCTGCAGACCACGCTGGCGGGGCTTGAAAAGGAGACACACGAAGCGAGACTTGAGCAAGATAGCGAGATCCAGAGCCAGGAAAGCGAGAGACATAGGTGGAGAGGCAACATATGGCAGCATCAGATGCCGAATGCGCACGCGTCATGTTTATGGTTCGTTCTGTATCTTGAATCTGCCAGCTGCAGCAACCCTGCATGAAGCTCCTTGAGGATCGACAGCCTGGGCGGGAAGCATTCAAACAGTCAGCAAATCATTCAAAAACTTGCGACCATACAATGTCCGATCACAGCACGCGGCCGGCCACATGTTGTCAGAACCTGAGCAAGCCACCCAAGCGCCAGCTCAACGGATTTGCCTGTCATCTCGCGAATTCTCTCCTTCAAAGCCTGGGCATGAAAACTTGGAACCAAGTCTGGACTGTTGTCATGGAAGCGCAACAGCAGGTGGGCCTCGAGTTCTTATATTGATTCGTGTGATGAACTTCCATCTTGACACGCTCTTGCTGCAAAATGCTGTTCAGCTTGGACTCCACTGTTTACCAGCTCGCAATTTTTATTCATCTTGCAGACAGGCTTCCCCCAGGGAGTCTCCGGAATCCATGGTGACATGCCCGATGTGAGCTCCAGATAAGGAGTACACGTCAATCTCCGCATCTTTGTCTCCTGCGGAATCAGCCGGGAGGGACATCGAACTTTGCGCTCACAAAGAATTTTCGATGCTCTCATGTTCTTCCAGACGCCTCATGGATTGACTGTTGCTTCGAACCCGCTTTGCGGCGCCTCCAACAGATGGGTCGGCGGTGTGACCGAAAGCGCACAGCCCCGTCTCGAAGGCGTCGCTGTGAGCGGTGCCGGTGGGGGAATCCTCGACGACGTGATGGCTCTGTTTTCCGTAAGCAAGTTTTCACTTTGTCTGCGATCATCTCCGCAGGTCTTCGCCCTAGTTGCATGGCATAATTTGACTTCTCGAAGCACGACTCAATTCACAGGCCGCAGTGCGGGGCTTTTGGGAGGGCCGTTGCAACGTGGGGCCACGCGAGCTGCATGGCTTTGCTCACCGAGCTGCATCCCAGCTCCCAGAAGTGCTGCTGGATCCACGCCTTTGCAGGCTCCTTTTGGCAAGCAAAAGAGAGGAAGAAATCTGGCAAGCAAGCCTCAATCGGCCGGAATCGGCGACTCATGTTCCTGTCCTGGCATAGGTCTCTGTCTCTGCCTCGTCCACATCATCAGGGTTGGCCCGACCGCCTGACATTCACTGCAAACTGTCTCACCCGCTGCAGCTGCGAAATTAATATCCTCATACAGCAGCCTCTATCTCTATTGTAACGTTTTTGCTCTCTGAGTCCGCAATCGCTGCCTAGCTGCCCAGCTCAGTACCAGCTGTGCAAACCTTTGCCAAGGCCGGCTGATCGCCATCTCCGGCAGTCGCCATGACTGTGTGCGCGTGCATCGAATGGCTTGGATGATTCACCTTTTGTGTCGAAGTCGTCTTTGGGAGCTCTACATGGTCTGGAAGGAGATGAGCTTGCAACACGTCTGCGCGTTCAAGCACCTGTGCTAATCTGGACCAGAGAGCCGAAACAAGAAAGCTTCAAAGCAGCAGTCCCATCTGGTAACTTCCGTTGGTACTCGACTTCTTGCAGATAGCTTTGAGTTTGACAAGTCATACACGCACAGGCTAACCGGCATGGTAGAGCTGAGAACAGGTCAGGCCGTATGCGAAGACACGCATGACCTCCCAATGCATACCTTGGCCACAGCAGGCCCTAGTATGAGCCGGAGATCGCTAAGTGACTTCGCTGTGCCCTAAGAAAAGCCCTCCCCAGGGCCCAGGCGCTCGTAGGCACTGGCTGCTCTCGTCGTCGCTTGCCACGCCACGATGGCCGAGCACACGGCAACCTCAGCAACTGAGGCAGAAGCCGCCTGAGACTTCTGCGTTCGAAGTTCATGAAATTCGGCTGGGCCCCGAAGTCCCCAAGGCTGAGAGCCCGGCCCACAGCATGGAGCTGCAGTGTACGAACTGATGTCTGAATGTTGGCCAGGCCTCCAAGCCGTTGCTGGAAGGTCTCACAAGGGTCTTGGGTGCCCTTCCCGTCATAATAAGCACTGGAAATGGAGGCTACCCGCGCAGGCGCCTGCGACTCTGTAGGACTCTGGCCCGGTGTGGACCCTGCCGCACAAGATTGCCGATGCGAAACTGCGAGCGCATCTGTTCGCCACAGAGACAGCCAAGCTCCCGGGGACCTGCACTGCCACTTCGGTCCAGGCAGTACCTCGAGATGTGTTGCGGTCTGGAAAAAGCTGACCAACCCTTTGGTGCCTTCCAGCTTCCGCCGGGGAGGATGTTGCCTCCGCGAGCAACATGAATGAACAATGTAAACATAAACGCACAGCTCAACAACGTTCAAGCAGTGCCCCGCCCCGGGCTGTTTATCACTTGGAAGTAAGGATGCGGCAGAAGGGTCCGAGTGGCGAGGTCTCTCTTGGGAGGGCCAGGCCCCCTGTGCCGTTGCATCAGGTGCCATCGTCGCCACGACTGAAAGCTGCCATCACGGCCTTTCCGCCGGCAGAAACGAGCATCTGACCTCGGCTCAGCCAGTCTTGCGCTGGAGCTCACCCAGCCGTGGAGCAGGGTGCCGGGCTCACAGCGAAAGCCATGATTGATGCTGCAAAACCTCGTGCGCCCCCCTTCTCTCTCTCTCTCCCGAATCTGTGCCATGCAGCTGCTTCATTTACTGACTGCTGACGCTCGAAGAAGACTTATGCTGAGGGCTGCGCCGTTGGCCATGATCATCAGCCCGCTGATGATGGGCGTGCGGCCTCGCAGCAGTTACGGCTCACTTTGGGGATCCTTGGCGTGAAGCCACGAAGTGCCACGGAGCGCCACAGCTCTGGGCACAGCGGCTTCCCACCACGCGGCTCACGAAGGCGCCGAGCGTCAACAGAGCCGTGGCCTAAGCATTGGCCGTGTTTTTATGGAGTGTTTTCGAGAATCGCTGGCAGCCGCTTGCCGGGCTTGCCGTCGCCGGCTTCACGGCTGACTCAAAACTCGTTTTGTCCGCAGTTCCTTACAGTCACACGTCCGACCTCGCTCCTTTTGCGGCCATCTCGGCACGCCTGCCAGAGCCACTTGCAAGACTGCCCGGCCAATCTCCCTCCAGCAGTCTCACGGGGCCTCGTTGCTTTGATGGCTTCGGTGGACTCTTCGTCGCAAGCTAACTTGCCGTCCCAATCGCAGTTTGGAGGATTCTTGGGGGCGATGATGAACCAGCTACAAGGCCTGAACTGGCATCCAGATGGGAAACATGGCACGCAGGCAAGTGAACAAGCTCGTGCAGCCCTGTTGCCTCAAGTTGCCATGCACGTCCAAGAACATTCGTGTCTTGCAGAACTCCTCACCTAGATCCAAGTCGGGACACTCAAGTACCTTGCTGCCTAAAGCAGAGTGGCAGAGAAAGGCTCCGCCTGTCATCTCTGATGGGCACACGTGATCGACACGGCTGAAGTTGCGCATGCGGCAGTCGACGGGTGTGCTGGGCAGCTCTGAGAGCAGCGGAGCCTCGCAACATTAACCGCCGCTTGCCGCTCCGGACATGCACTCGCCATAATCGGGCGTCCAAGGCCTGTCTTCGCATCACCTTGCTTGCCTGGCCATCGCAAAAACTGAACGCGCAAGAACCGCTTCAGAACATGGATCATTGTGCAAGTTGGCAAGAGTCAATGCGAACATGTTGTGGTTTTTCACCACAGAAAAATCGGTAACATCCAGGTAGGCAGTGATCTCGTCACAAAAATGGTTCAACGCACAGGTTTCGATCCTGCCTAGGCCTACCTGCATCTACCATTCGGGCTTCCTACAGGGGCCTACATGCTCGGGCTCCTGACAAACAAAGCCGGCCTTGATCTCCCCCGATGCATCGACGGCGAGCTGCCCGACTTCAACTGCGCCTGTTGCGGAGCTCTCATAGGCGGAAGGAGACTGAAGGAGATGTCAGGAGCCTCCCCAGAGCACCAGGCTCAGGCTGAGTGTAACACTAAAGGCGAACATCACTACACATGCAGATTGCAAGATGTAAGATGCTTGAAGCACTATTTCTCGCCAACTTGCTGCGGAGTTTGCATAGTTTGCTTGTCTGATTAGCACGTGGCGAAAATGTCAGCCGACATCCGCAATCTGCAGTGGAAGACCTGAAACGAGAAGGAGACCTTCTCTTGAGCCCGATGCAGCCCCGATTACTCTGGTGCTTCGTCCACGGCTCGACACAGACGTCTCGGAAAGATGGCACTGAAAGGAAAAAGGCCCCAACTGCCCTAGACTCGCAGCCGGGGCCATAACACTCAAGGCTAGCGACATTGCGGTGGAGAACTGCGGTCTGTACCACCTGAGCAAGTGTCTCTTGCACACACTATTGTCGTACAGTCTACGGCTTTCGGCACCGCCAAAACTACCCGTGTACGATGATTCATGTCACAATAACGAACAAAGATGCATAACATGTAAGACTGCATGTGCCTATATGCGTGCATGCATATATATATATATATATGTATATTGTATACTGCAGCACAATCTACATAGTCGTGTGTAAAGTATTGGAGTATTCTGGAATCATACTTCCTGGTCTGGGACGGCCGCTCTGGCCCAACACATCTCCGCAGAAGAGTGGAAACTGCAAGGCCTGAGCAGGCGAGTCGGAAATGCACCTCGCAACCGGGGTATCAACAGCGACAGCGATCTTTGTTGAAGACGAACCTGCATGACAACAACCACAAGCACAACCACACCAACACCACCAAAACCAACACCACCAAAACCAACACCACCAAAACCACCAACACCAAAACCACCACCACCACCACCACCACCACCACCACCACCACCAACAGCAACAACAACAACAACAACAACAACAACAACGACAACACCAACACCACCACCAACAACAACAACAAGAACAACAACAGCAGCAGCAGCCAAAGACGGAAGCAAACAGGAACACGAAGACGAACTCTGAAAATGATGATGATGATCATCATCATCATGATGTTGATGATGATGTTGACGATGATGATTATGATGATGAAAATGCTGCTCGCTATCATAACACCACAGCGATCATGAGTAGCAGCCAGGCACACATTCTTGAAATGCATGGTGGCTGCCACACGGAATGTCTGAGGTCCTGGCCAAGAAGCGGCACCATGCCGAAGAACAAGAAGGACATCCCAGTGGCCTATGATGTAAACGCACAACCAATGATAAGTCTCATGCAAAAGAGAAGTGATTCACAGGGGTTCTGTAAGGGTGTTACGGTATAAAGGGCCCCAAAAGAGCCTCATAAGGATTCTATCGGCCGGGCCATGTTGCGATGCGCCGTCAATCTCAGTAGACACACGCGCACCACGCAAAATGAGTTCGTATATTATAGGACATGGTGTGCCTTCTGCATATGCAAGCAAACAGAATTAGAGCAATCACTGCTATCACAATAAAACACGACTGCATGCACAAACAGAGCGCACGAGATCCAACTGCCACCACCACACTATCCACACTCATCACCACGATAGATCCGCCATCAACGAGAGCACAAGACCTCCCTCGAGATAACTTAACCAAGGTCGCAATCAGGGAGAGACGAGCCACCTTCCGTGCTGGACGGGACAGACCAGTTCGTAACGGGTAGCATGGAAGCACATCTCATGTGCCTCGAATTGATGTCACGATAGCATGATCAACTTGCTGGACCCTGGGCCTTTGAAGACTGTCGGAGAACAACTGGGGGGGGAACTTGCCGATGCCCGTAAGCAGCTGCTGAACACTGGGAAGAGCGCTTCTCCACGCTTTGCTCTGAGGGCGTGGCGAGGCCGGACTGCATCGCATAGGCGTCTCCTCTGGGAAGTTGGATACCTTGTCGCTTCCGCGGATGTCAACACGAGCACCGTCATTTGGGCTCTCGGATCCTGGCCCAGCTCTTCGGCCATCATGTGATGAACCCAAAAGTCCTCGCGAAAAAGGGCATTACCCGGCGGTATGCAACCACATAGCCAACAGCGGTGGCGTAAACCCCGAACTTCAACAGCTTCCCAAAGGTAAGCCTCTAGCTGGTTGCTCCAACAAGCCATGACACGTGCAGCCTTGGTACAACCATAATGATGTATGGTACATGCCTCTCAAGACACGTCCTCGTACCGCGACAGGATTTTCGCCACGGCATTTGCGTCCTCTGCAAAACAAAAGATTTGCAACGAAAAGACTCATGTCTTGTATTGCTGAGAACTACTTACACACCCAGCCCTGACTGCTTCAATATGGCCGAACACGCACTGAAAAGATAACATCTGCTCCTTCTACTCTATGGCCGCTCATGCCATGTGACATCTGTGGAAAAAGATTGACGAATCCTTCGTGGACCACGGTGGACAAACCTGTCTGAGCCCTCTATGGACCAGAAAAAATGGCTGACAGTGCCACGCCAACCGCAAATGTCCCAGCAAGGTATGATTTCGAGTGCCGGAGTCGGGTTCCTACTCGCTGTTGCGTGCTGGTGGTCTCAGAAATTCTCTGCAGCAGGCCTGGTCAGATAGCCCACGCTTCCTGGCATAGCAATGCACAGGTGAAGAGATGTCCTACCACATGTCTCTGGGGCAGATTCTCAACCACGCGGGGCGGAGAGGTTGTAAAACTTACCGTACCTAGATATGAGCCAACTAAAGATCTGTAATGAAAGGCAAGCTTGTCGACGTTGGTGTGCATCGGAAGCATGACTGATGGACAAGCTAGGCGTTGCCGACCTGTAGTGGCAGATCATCTCGTCCACTTCCGACTGTGGCATGCTGCGTACCTCCTCGTACCTTTCAGCTTGCGATGGCTCACAGGACATCATGCCTCAAGCGCTACGAGTAGGATCACATCGGCTCTCGAGCTTGGCCTTGGCTCTGAGATCGGGGCTCTTCCTGCAGCTGGCTCGTGGCAAAGCCTTCTTTGGCCTCCTCCACCTGGGCACATCTGGATTACTGCTAAGGACTGCCCTAAGGATGAGGTTGTGAAGGCTTCACCACTTTTTGTTCAGTCTCCAGCGCATGCAGCAGTCTGACGAACTCAGGAGGTCTGCAGCTTTCAGCAGTAAACGCACCGAATTGCCCATTGCCGAAAACCTGTCTGCAGTGGAGATAGAGACCTCGGGCAGAAAGAGCTCCCACCCTAAGCCGCGAGTATGGGCTGCATACCTAGGATAAAATGTCGAGATACGGTTCTGCAGCCCGTTGGCCACGGCATTGTCCCGCTTGAGTTGCAGCTTGTCCCCAACAATGCTGTGACCGATGTGCGCGAAGTGCGTGCAAATCTGATTCTCCAAAGCTGTGAGCGGCCGGCACTCCTTGCAGCAGTTAAATCTCGCAAGCCATCTGGATCACTGGATGCTTTACGCAATGCAGATTAAAGCTGCAAGACGTTGGGACCCGAGTGTGGGGCAAGGACGTGACATGTTTTCGATGCCAGGGAACAACCAGGGAGAGCACCTCTTCAACAGACCCATCGCTCTCCCCGCTCAGATGCCTCCTCGGAGGGATTCCGTGAAATCGTGGAGTCTGCTCTTTTTGGTGACTGCTGGGGCCAAGAGTCCGGTAGCTTGAAAGGAGCCGGAAGCGAGTGGTTGCCGGAGTGCCCTTGGGAGAGACATACGTCTGCGTCTTGGCCCTCCTGTGCACAACGTGCAACCTGCCAGGAGGCTTTCTTGGCCGTGGCTAGACATTCTGCGAAGCTTGGGCCTTGCATTGATCTCTCCCTCAGCAGGAAGGCTGCCATAAACCAAAGCCTCGTAGACTTCCTTGTCAAGTGACCGTGAGGGCTGTGGCTTCCAGAAGTCACAAGCTACAAAACCTCTGCAAAATGCAAGAAACTTCAGACGTGGCCTGTTTCTGGAGCAGCTGTATCGTGGAGCTGTGCCACGTCAGGAGAAAACATCCTGAAGCTGCAGATGGAAGGCTGGAGCCTCTGCTGGCCATCGGAATGAAGACAAAAAGCAAGTTACGACAACCGCACTCACCTTGACAGATCTTCTCGAAAGCACAGTTACTGTTAAAGTTATTATGCTAATTCCCTAACGGTGGCGGCGGATGGCGAATGAACTAAAGCAAGCCACAACTACCCGTTGGGCTGAGACGCATGCTTGCACCTGCCGAGCGCGACCCTCTTCATCTGCCAGCTTCTGGTACGACTTGAGAATGGCTGTCTTCGTGACGTTGTATGGCATATCGACGATGAGAACTTCACTGTTTGAGAAGAGGGTGGGGATGCTTGAAACATCCACGTTTGTCGCCTTATCTGCGGCCTTGCCGGGCTTCCTGGGTTCGGAACTGACCTTCACGGCTCGTTCTTGAAGCAGTTCCACTGCCATGTCTGCGAGCTTGACCTTCAAGTGGCAGCAGCAGCTGGGCAAATTCTTCGTGCACTCCTTCCCCGAATCCACTACATGGAAGAGCTCTGGCCGATCGAGCAGGAAGAGTCGCAGATGTAAGAGCTCGGTTACCCAGGCAGCCTCTGACGAACTCATTCCAGAGCTTCGCGCTTTAGCTGATCCATACCTGCGTAGACTCCCTTGTAGCTCATCCTGCTGAAGGCCAGAGCCAACACTTGGAGGCTCGGCCAAAGATCCCCGCTGAGAGGTTCTTTGCTTCAACGCGGCGACGGCGGCGACGGGGCAGTGTCCCACGAATTGCTGGAGCTTCCTTCGCACGCGACTGTCGCGGGCCAGTCTTGGGAGGAAGGGGCCGTCGTGGTCCTCAGTCTTGGGAATCCATGACCCCAGCTGTTTCACGACTGCAGCTTCCAAGTCATGAACGGCTCTTCGCCCCTCCTGGCTGGCGCTCTGCAGGGTTTGGCCTAGCAAAGCATCCGGCATGGCTGACATCCTCACAGTCTGAACAAAGTCCCGCCCATGCTCTGAAGACAAAATGAACTTCTGAGGGAACTGTCGCAGGAAGGACAGGAGCTTCTGGTCGCCGATGAGCCGTCGAAGCTGTCGGTTGTAGACGTAAAGAAGGTTGCACTCCAACATACCACCGTGTCTCAATATCTCCCCTTCGACGCGATCGGCTATTTCCTCGTCAGTTGCCATCGTCGGAGCGGGACTGGGCGCCGGTCTGGCTATGGTATCCAAGGAGTTGTCTGATTCCTTCTTCATGCTGCTGGAGGTGTTTTCGGGAGCAATTTGCCTGCAAAGCCCCGCGAACTGCTTCAGCAAAGCCTCGGAGAGTTCAGCATATGCCTTCGGCCCCAGTCGAATCAAGTTGTTGAGGTTTGGAAGTAGCTGTTGGCGATCGTGCCACAACAGGAGATCGCACAATGCAACATAGGAGTGATGCCTGCCGCCTGCGATCCTGAGAGCGACGGGGCCGTGGTGGAGGCCACGGTGCGGACGGTGCAGGACCTTCTTCATCTCCTCCAAGTGCTTGCCAAACCCGCTAGGCCCACCGAGAAGAAAAAGAACCTTAGAGACATTCTTGGAGGGACGGGGGGGACGGCCGGCCGTCTCAGATCGCTGCTGGCTTGTAAGGTCCCAGCATCTGTCAAAGATCCTCAAAAATGCTGCAATGCTTTGTAGCGCTGTCGGATTCCAAGGACGCATGAACGCAAGTCCGAGTCCGAGCATCGTGGAGGGTCGCCGCAAAGGCCCGCAGACGTAGGTAAAGTCAAGCTGCTCAGCTCCTGGCCACCCGCATCCAGAACGATCGAAACCTCGGGTTGAAGACCCCAGAAATTCGGGGCTGCACTGAAACATGCTGACATCATCAAATGTTGCTAGCGAGAGTTGCAAGCCAAGAAGCTGACCAGCCAGCATCCTGCTCGGCTAGATCTCCTCGGCAAGCAAGGGGCGCTTTGACTCTCGGGTATAGGTTTCGGAGCCCCAAGCCATCCTAGAGCTGCCTGCTAGGGTCTCGCTGCCGTCGAGACGCGAATCTTTGCGGCCGACTTTGCCAGGGAGGCCTGCCAAGCGTCGGC
The DNA here is from genome assembly GCA_905221635.1 of Symbiodinium sp. CCMP2456. Classification (NCBI taxonomy): domain Eukaryota; class Dinophyceae; order Suessiales; family Symbiodiniaceae; genus Symbiodinium; species Symbiodinium sp. CCMP2456. Next base: position 12,430 of record CAJNDV010032436.1, on the reverse strand, counting down.
TTCGAGTTCTTCCACCTCGACTCCGGCCCGCTGCGGGTCGAGCACCCCCGACCGGACTTCGAGTGCGGTTCCGATCACGGTCTCTTCCGTCAAGGCCCGGGATCGCACTTCTGTCAAGTACCGGTAGAATCTCGCAGGCTCGTACCGGATGCGCAGCCCAGGACCCATGAAGGTAATGTTGGCGATTTCCCGTCTGAAGCCACACCCCTCTTTGCCACACATCCGGACGCAGGTCTGAAAGTTGTCCAGGCGCCAACGCCATGCTTCGGCGACGCCTCTGCAGGAACTGCAAATCCTCGGCCCCGTTCCTGCAGCTCCAAGTCCAGGCTCAGGCTCAGCTTTGTCTGTGCTACCCAGGTCCGGCTCCCAGTAAAGCACATGAAATCGCAGAGGGCGCAAAACGTCGCACATAGCTTTTGGTGCCGGCTTGAGCCGGTAAAGACCGCAGGCAGAAGCAACCCGTTCCCAATGCAAGCAAACAAAAAAACCTCCGGGCTATGCCACCACGAAGGCGCCGAAGCCCATGGAGAAGGCATAAGACACGAGGCTCGCCTTGTTTGGGGCAAAGCAAAGCCGCTGCTCCTCGGTAACCCAGTGAATGTCTTTGTCTTCGAGACTCTGAGATCCCGTCTGCGCCAAGAGCCAGAATTTGCTGACCAGGCATGTCTATTCCGATGCCGGCAACCACGGTTGCAACCTCGAGCCGTCAGGACGGATCAGGTGACATGAGGTGTCTTGAAGAAGGCACGGGCCATCATCAGTAGGCCATTGATGCCTCCAGATGCTACCTGCCAAGGCCGGACTAACGGCGTGCCATGACATACCACTGCATCGACCTTGCCTCATTGACGTAGTCACGTCCCAGGTACAATGCTGGTCGATGGTGATGGCTGATGGGAGCAGCCTGGCCAAATGGATCTGCCTTCACCACCGCTGTTGTCTAGCAGTGGCAAAGGCCTCCTGCCCAGTGTGGCAGGAATCCGTCTCACCGAGTGGGTGGGCAGTTCCTCGATACGAGTCGGCGAGCTCTGCCCGGCCCTGCCAGAAACTTGCGTTGCCTTCACAATGTAGCTACCTGCAAGAAAGAAATATCGTGCTGTCAGGACAAACGCTGGGTCGGACAAAAATTCGGATCCGGTTTGGTTTCCCACCTGATTCAGCCAGCAGTATGCCGCTGGGCCAACTGCTAGCAGCAAAGCGCATGACGATAGCGCCTGAAGTATCAGTGAAAGGGCTGAAAGGCCAACGAAACCTGCTGAAGAGTTTCGCGAAACTGGGCTCCAAACCACTGCGATGATGCTGCGCTGATGGATACTGGGCCACTGCTTCGAGGGCTCTCTTTCCTCCGAGTAAAGGACGAAGGAATCGGTGAGCCACCAATTTCACGCCTACTCACTGCAGTCTTGTGTTTTTCCGACTCGCAAGGCCTTGGCGGCGGCTGTCTTGGAGGTCTTGCAAGCTGCTTGCGCAGCGTCTCCAGCCCACCTATGATTTTGAATCCCGGAGCTTGTGAAGGCACAGCTTCACGGCCTGGGCATTGACATGCTTTCACTGAGGCCCCTGCGTCACATCTTCCTCGCCGCTGACACTGGAGACTTCCTGCTAAGCAAACTCAAAGTGCACAAGAACCGGATCCTGAAGTTCTTGTCATCTGATTTGTACTACGTTGCAGTGCCTCCAAAGATGGCGTCACGCCAGCTCGGCCTGCCAACGGTGAAGATTCTCCGCAGCTCTTCACTTCGCCAAACGAAAGCGAAGCAGTGCGAAGCTACGTGAAATTACTTGACACTCAAAGCTCCGAGGTAGCTGCGTTCATGCGGCCGAGGCGGCGGGGTTGCCTCGGCTAGATCTCTGGAAAAAGGAAATCCGACTCTTGATGCCAGAGAGCCCCGCCGTACGGCGTCTCAAGTTGGCTGCTTCCGCTGTCCTGATCGCATTTCAGTCGGACGACTGCTAGACTTCAGGGCTTCCAGGGATCGTTCATGAGTCGCCGATTGAGTGTCCGATCACACCGAAGACATGAGCCCAAAAGCATCAGTACTCACAGAACCTGCCTGCCAGCATCCATGGCCCGCGCAAGGGACACGGACTGGGATGGGCAGTCTAAAAACGCGTGCCACTACGGCCGGTACGAAAGAATTAAAGGTTTGAAGGAGGAAATCGGCCCAGAGTGCAAAATCTATCATCCTATGTTCATAACTTGGCAAACGTGAGACGGCAGTCTACTAGTTTGCTGCGTCTTGGTACCACTGGCTACTGTCAGGGTGGTTGTGACACACGTGCTTCTCATGACGCCGTGCATCTTGGTCCTTGCATGGCTCGTTCTGCACTGCACTTTCAACGCAAAAAAGGAACAGGCGACTACGTTACACGACAATGACAAGGATTCTAATTCCAACACCGCAGCATTGACCAAATGTCAATGCAACGTAGCGGCTACAATGGACCTTAACTGACTTTTCCGCCTTATGGATTTGCAAGAGGCTCCGGTGTGGCACTGGTTGCGGCATCTTTGCATTTGAAACGATCCCGCTGCATGGACCGGAAACTCAGAAACTTGATGGGTTTTTTGTTGGGTTGAAAGGGCGTAGGCAAACGGCCCTTGAATACAGTCTTCCACGGAAAGCGCCAACCGCATAGAAGTGCTCATGCATCAGGCTGTTCGTCTTTACCAATTCAAGTGTTGGTTTGAAGAAGCACCGCTGCGATCCTGGACGGCTGCTGAAAATCTGGAACTGGGCACATTTCGTCAAAAAACATGTGACCAGGCAGATGAAGCTCGCTCGTTTCAAAACTATGCCATGCTTAGCACTCATGCGAAGCAAGCACTCATGTGCGTCCCACCGTAGTGCCCACTTTTTGAGTATCCGCCCAGGGTTGATAGAAGCGTTCGGTCCTGCATCTGGTAGAGGAGGTCCTCAAATGCAAAACACATGCTCCTTTGCACCGAATCCATTCAAGGTCCAAATTGCTGCTGAGTGGCACAAGTCGTGGTCACTCGTTGGTTTTCTACCTTGGTGAGCATCGCATCATACAGAAATTCGAAGGGCTGCTGCGTGCAGACATCGTATTGTCACAGTGCACTTGCAGCTAGCGCCAAGCTGCAAGTGCCTCGATCGCAGGAGCCAGACTCATCTCTGTCGGCTGCAGCGCTTCCTCGTCCATCCTTGCCAGCAAAGCTACGGCCGCCTCCCAATCGCCCGCATGCATGCACGAGCGCAGCAGCACGTTGAAGCTGATCAAGTCGTACTGCATCTTGTTTTGGAAGACATCGATGGCTTGCCACCAGAACAGGCTTTTCTCACAGCAGCTCGTGCAGCTGTTGAAGCTAACTCGATCTGCTTCCAACTGATGCATACTGAGTCGGTAAAGCAGTGCAAGTGCGGAGTCCCATCGACCGACCTTCTCGTACGCGGCGAGCACTGAGTTGGCAGCCACTATGTTCTGGCCGCGTGCGCGCATCGCACAGAGAGCTAGGCCGGCACGCTCCCAGGAATGGCCACGATCGAAAGCGGTAATGGCGGCGGAGCACCCCACCTCATCGATGATGATGCTTGCTGCAGCTGCAAATTCCAGAAGAGCCCCGCACTGTCTCCACTGTGCTTGGCATCCAGCCAGAGCGGCATTACAGCTTACCGTGTCAGGCTCTATACTGCTGAAAGCAGATAGTTGACGGAGCAAGGCCGAGATGCCTCGCTGCCAACGCTGAGCGACCCCGCAAGCAGTGATAAAAGCATTCAGCGTGATCCGGTCCGGAGCGGCACTCACCTGGGGGATCCGCTCGGGGAAAGCCACAGGGCTTGGAGATTCCAACGGGGTCGCCCCAAAGAATACCGAAGACTTTACAGGCCTCCTTCCTGGTCAACCTGGTTCCCAGAATCACGCAATTAGTAACCTGCCCTGACCGGGGTCCCGTGGTTGCTGCCATATGTGTCTTCATCTGTAAATACAGGGGTCCTGGAGGCCTCAAACTAGTGCCAAAACCCGTAACCTTCGATTGCTTCGGGGAGGACATGAGTGGGGCGTGCCATGCAAAGCTTGCCTGTCTCGTCATCTCTTCCAGGATCGTCTCTGCCTCCTGCCAGCGTCCGCACGTCTGACATGCTGTTATGGCGGAGTTGCACGATATGGTGTCGGGCATCAACCGATTGACACGGCTGTGGCTCAACAACTGCAGAACCCATTGCCACTGAGAGTTCTCACCGCAAGCGACTATGGCCACATTCAGAAGAACCACTGACTGCACTGGAGTCCGCACAAATAGGCTCACAGCCTCCTGCCAGTGGCCGCCAGTGCCGCATGCTGCTATGGCAGCTGAGCAGGAGAAGGAGTCAAGGGTGCAATTCTTCCAAACTCCAGCTTTCTGCTGCATGTCACGAAGCACATCGAGGACCCGAGTCCATTGTCCTGCCCTCTGCAAAGAGGTCATGAATGCATTGCAAGTTATTTGCCGAAGAGGTTCACCTTGCATGGCTGCTACAATAGCGATGCATTCTTCCCACTTCGCGCCGAAGCCGCAGGCGGTGATCATGGCGGTTTGCACGACAGAATCAGCTTCCAGCCTCTGCTGTTGCATGAGCTCTGCAATCTCAAGGGCCCAAGGCCACGGCGTCGCGGCCGTGCATGCACTGATTGCAGCACTGTATGTCATCTCATTTGGTGTCACGGTGCGTAATGGCAGTGATTGCAGGACTTCCAAGGCCTGTTCCCATTGCTGGCCCTTGGCAAAAGCACTGACCAAAGCACTCCAAGTGATCACATCCGTCTGTACATGATTAGCCTCCATGTCCTGAGTAAGCAGAATGGCTTGATGCCACTTTTTGGCCTTGTCGCAAACGCTAATCGCAATGTTGTAGGCGATGTCATTCAGAACGACTCGACTCGCACGGCCCAGCGACAGCAAGGACAGTGCGACTTCCCACTCTGCAGCGGGCTCGCACGCACGAATGCTCGCTCCAACGGCAAAGACATCGAGGTCTGGGCCCCTCTCAGCGGCCACGAGACTGAGAGCTTTGGCCCAGTTCGTCGCTTTGCCGAGTCTGGTGAGTTCTGAGACTCGCTGCTTGGAGAACTCCCGGCTCTGTGGAGGGGAGGCCATGAAGCAGCCGCATCGATCGCATCCTCCAAGGGATCCTTTGGGCTCCCCACATCTGCTTCCGCTCGTCCGAAGACTGCCCACCCTTTCGGCTCAGTATATCCGCTTTGTGTCGCTTGAGCCAATCATCTGGCCACACACGACTACACGACGCCCCAACGTGACAGCGGCATCCACCCCTTCTTTCCTGATTCCTACCACTGCAGCTCCGCTTGGGTGAGAAGAGTGATGTCGAAGAGCAGCTCTGCAGCCTTGGGACCCCGACACAGTGCTGTGCGAGCAGAAGCGCGCCGAAAGGCTTCGGGCTGGGACCGCGTGGAAACGAGTGCCAGCTTCGCATGCGACCACTGCTGACGAGCAAACGTCAGCATCCTCGCTCGTGCAAAGCCAAGACATGCAAACGGAGGCTGCTGAGATGAGTCCTTCTGCACGGAGCACGATGACATAGCACCGCAAAGCAGGAGCGCCGTCTGCCAAGCCTCCAGCCATCTCCAAACCCCAGAAATGAACGGGGGCTTTGTCAAGACCCGTCGGTAGAAGCACCTGCCCACGCGTGCATGCCAGAAGGGCGCCGCCGAAGGCCTCCCTGCCGCACTGCAGCGCAGCCTCCGCAAAACTCAGCGCTCCCTCCAAGCGACGCAAAGAGTAGCAGAGTTCACGTGGATCTGAGGGCTGAGCCGTTCGCATGTCTTCAAGCAGCTCCAAACAATGCCGCCACTGGCGGCCCTGTTCACATGCGCCTGAGATTCTCACTTCACCAGCATCTGCGTCTTCAGCACAGAAGTGTATTGACATGTATTGACGAAACAGCATTCATGCCATTTCATTCCGAGCAGCTAATCAGCGAATTATATGTAACATAGGACGGGTCAACTTGAGATACCAGCATCCTCACGGAAGGGTAAGAGTCCACGATCAAGCTAGAATCACATCGCGCAAATCAGTCGTCTGCTGTGAAACACTTCTGGTGCCTGCCGAGCAAGTTCAGAGCTATCTCCCAAGCATAGCCCTTTTCGCAGGCAGCGATGGATGCATTGTACCTTGCACTGTCAGACGGGCCCGCACTCAGACTAGCTCGTTATAGGAAATACTGCCGATGGCAATCCACATGACATGACTGCCCGAGGCGAGCAGCACAACTGCATCCAGCTTCACTTGGTCATCCCGGGCCCAGTTGAGCACTTTCAGCGAGCGAATCCACTCAAAGCTGCTCCCGCAGGCACTGATTGCAGCACCCACGGTCACTGCAGTCTTGGTCAAGGCAAGTGCTGGCTTGGTCTCGAACAGCAGGTCAAGAGCAACCTGCCACTCGAGGCCTCGGATGCAGTAATCAAGCAACCAGACAGCAGGTGACGTACATATGCACATACATATTTATATTGGTTCGGTCTTTTTGATGTTTAGCTTGCTTCGGTGCTAGGGTGAAGTTTCGCCTTGTCCTGACTGCCTCCCCCGGGTCTCTACCGGCTGTGCACTGTTTTGGGTGCTTTCGTTAACATAAGCTACATCAACTCTCAAAATGGCCTGGTGTAAGCTGCCTCTCTGGCCCCAATGTAGGCAGCTTGGCGTACAACATGATGGTAGGGGTTCTGATAGTCTCTCGCGCTTTGGCTCCGCTTGCTGGACTTCACTCTGAAGACAAGCGCCGACATGACTAGTCACTGGATCAACTCCCCACAAGCAGTGCGCTTGTCTTTCACCCCAGCTTCGTATTCGTGCCCTCTGTTTGGACGACCTCTTTAGTCGCTGCCTTCAGCTTCCAGATCCTTCCCCCCCTTGCAAGAGGCTCGCACACGACGAACGGAGTATGGGGTGGTTCCGTGTGCCCCCCCGCTAGCAGCCCCCAGGACATCTGCTGGCTGATCTGGGTGAACTTACGAGGCCGAGCTGTGCGTGGATAAGGGTAGCGCAAGCTCCCGATAGTTGCTGCTCCTCCAGCTAAGTCTCCACCATGCAGTAGAATGGCTTCTGCTGTTTTGGATGCATAGTGCGTGCACTGTTGTAGGGATGGGCTGCATCAGGCCGTGGGCACCGAAACATTTTCATGACGGTCAACGTTAGAACCCCATAGTATGTACCACACTGCTTGGGGAATACATATATATGGTAACCCCCCCCCTGGACCAACCTCCGCCATGAAAAGGATCTTGTCTGCGCTTGTGTTGCTGCGAATTAATATCGAAAACCCTGTAAATACCGATAGATT